>WSYH01003300.1:0-17672 GCA_036426205.1 Ascaphus truei
ACACACACACACACACACACACACACACACACACACACACACACACGTATGTTTCACATATTGCTGCTTTTCCGCACAGTGTGTTGGAGCGCATGGAGCTGCGCAGGACGATGAACTGCAAAACTTTCCAGTGGTACCTACAAAACGTCTACCCTGAGCTAAAGTGAGTGTGCAGGAGAGGGTTTCTCTGTGATGTTACCTAGCCAGGTCTGCCCTGTGTATAAGAGCGCATTGCTGATACCACTGTCATCTCATTTTCCTCAGAGTCCCTGAGAAGGCGTTTATTTCTGGGATCATTAAACAGGGAGGGAGCTGCCTAGAGTCTCGAGGACAGGACACAGCAGGCAACATCCTGGCTGGTGTGGGAGTCTGCAGAGGACCAGGAAACAATGCGCCAGCTTCACAGGTGGGGAGCACCAACATCCTGAACACATGGACTTCCACAGGACCGTATCTCCCACCTCAGAGACTAGTGGAAAAAAACTGATTAATAAGTTGTTCACATCTCATGCAGCTAATGAAATTAAATGCAGTTTTGGGGTTCAACCAATCCGTCTCCCTTCACGTCTCCCAATGTCAGCGGGACGGGATAATTAAATGCACGGTGCATGCTCTATTATTTCCCTTCTGGAATAGGCTGCAGCGTGTTTGGTGATTTGCGGTCCGTGTGATGGTGCTCAGGTCCGTGTGATGGGGCTCAGGTCCATGTGATGGGGCTCAGGTCCGTGTGATGGTGCTCAGGTCCGTGTGATGGGGCTCAGGTCTGTGTGATGGGGCTCAGGTCTGTGTGATGGGGCTCAGGTCCGTTGTGATGGGGCTCAGGTCCGTTGTGATGGGGTTCAGGTCCGTTGTGATGGGGCTCAGGTCCGTGTGATGGGGCTCAGGTCCGTGTGATGGCGCTCAGGTCCGTGTGATGGCGCTCAGGTCCGTGTGATGGCGCTCAGGTCTGTGTCATGGGGCTCAGGTCTGTGTGGTTTGATTTATCTCTCCCCCAGGAGTGGGTACTCAGTGAGCCCTTAATCCGACAGCAGGACAAGTGTCTTTCCATCACATCCTTCTCCACGGGGGCCCTCGTCATGCTGGAGCCCTGCAACCAGAAGGATGGCAGACAGGTAACTATGGGAATCAGCATATAATGTACAGTCCTAATCATCTATAGGACATTAATACTATATGAAGCATACAACACCCTTTATAGGACATTAACATTATATATAGTTCATAACAACCCTAACACTCTATATGATATTAATACTGTATACAGCTATTATTACCAACCAGTATGACAGAAATATTATACTGTATAGAACACCATCTATAGGAGATTATTATATACACACCTCATAATACAAGACCCCCTTAGGTCATTAACACTACGTAACTCTCCTTCCCCGGCTCCAAAGGAGTTTACATCACATTGACTATATACATGGCATTGCGCAGTCTCTCATACCTGTTCAGTGTGTTGGACAGGTGCAGGCTGGGCGTGAATAAGCAGATAGAAAAAGGATGGGCGCCAGTAACTTTTGTAAAACACAAAAGGTGCTTTATTCAACATCGGTCTCTAAAGCTCCATAAATATTGACATACATTTCACTTGAAAGAAACTTGTGGCAAAACTAATACTCTGGACTTCATCCCCTTTAGGTACATAGGCTTGTTACCAGTAGTAAGGGTTATATTTACAGTCTCTTGCATAGAGTTAGTAATGTCCCATATCGGATTGGCCTTTCATAGAATACACTTCGGACTTCAGGCTTAGCAGCCCGTGAACTATGTATAACTTCTTATAAACTAGGATTGCACTAGGGACTTTCCCGTTAAGCCGGTCCAAACATACTCCGGAGTTACTATATTGAGAACTCCTAAGTAAAAGTATGCTTCCAACTGTTCAATAGTGAGAACAATCTTGGATCATTACTACTGGTGCTTACTTAAAGGGTATGTTCCTAACTAAAAACAACAATTAGGACATGTTGCAGGGTACATGAAACCACATGCAGGGTTTCTTGATAAGGCTTATTTATTAAAAAATACAGCACACAAAAACAAAATAGCTTATTTTCAGCATACAAAAACAAAACAGCTCATCAAACATGTATCTTGAAAACAGACCTTAAATCAAGCTGTTCTCTCTCCAGAGTTTCAGGGTATCTCCCTGCTTCAGACAGCATACAAAAAACAGACCTTATAGCAGTAATCTACTTCAGCTTTTCAGTCCTCTCTCTTGACCAGCTAGGCTGCATGTGTGTATAGCCTGGGGGTTTTAAAACACCTTGATGAGGCAGCTGGTATCAGGCTAATTAAGCAGCCCTCTCATCTGAAACTTAACCTCGTCACTGCTGCATTGCAAAACTAAACATAGGTCTGCCAGGTATATGTCTGGTGACGTTTTTTCACCCTGGCACATTCCTCCCCTGTTAGTGTGTGGCTGGGGCCATGCACGGCTGAAGCCCGACCATCCACCCCTTCTCTAGAAAAGAAATCAGCATTTGCATTTTCTTTTCCAGGCCTGTGCTGAATCTCAAACGAGAAGGGTTGGAGGGCTATATACCACCTGGTCAATCTAGCATTGGAGTCCTTCATACTATTTAACCACTTTAATGGAGCATGGTCTGTTACCAACTTAAAATGGACTCCCCCCAGGTAATGCCTCAAGGCCTCGATTGCCCACTTTACTGCGAGGCACTTCTTCTCAATTACTGAGTAGTTTTTTTCCCTTGGGAACAATTTCCTACTCAGAAAAAGGATCGGATGTTCCACTCCCTCAAACTGTTGTGAGAGCACTCCCCCTAGCCCTATCTCTGAGGCATCGGTTTGCACGATAAAAGGCTTATCGAAGTCTGGGCTTCTAAGGACGGGACCCTCTGATAGACACCTTTTTACGTCCTCATGGGCTCTTTGGCACTCCCTTGACCATACCACTTGTGTAGGAGCACAGTTTTTTGTGAGGTCAGTTAATGGGGCTGCAACTTCTGAGTAGTTGGGAATGAACCGCCGATAGTACCCTGCTAAACCAGCAGAGAGCGTACCTGCGTTTTTGTTTGGGGGGTCGGAACTTCTTTCAGGGCAGTTACCTTGTCAGCTAGTGGCCTTACTTTTCCACCTCCCACTGCATACCCTAAGTACTTGGTTTCCGTCTTACCTAAGGCACATTCCTTAGGGTTGGCTGTGAGCCCTGCCTCTCTTAGCGACTTGAGGACCGCTTTTAGCCTATTTAGATGGGCCCGCCAGTGTTTACTATAAATGACAATGTCATCTAGGTAGGCTGCGGCATAAGCCCTATGAGGTCTCAGCATTTTATCCATGAGTCTCTGAAATGTGGCTCGGGCTCCATGCAGTCCAAATGGCATTGTCAAATACTGGTATAAACCCATGGGAGTGGCAAAGGCTGTTTTGCACTTGGACTTTTCCTCTAAACCAGCGTGGATATATATTCCGCGTTACCAAGGGCGTCAATTAACTCGTCCACCCTTGGCATCGGATATGCGTCAAACTTGGATACTGCATTGACCTTTTGGAGGTCGACACAAAATCTTACCTTCCCATCGGGTTTAGGGACCATAATTAGTGGACTACACCACTCACTGCATGATTCCTCAATCACGCCTAAATGTAACATTTCTTGTACCTCCTTCTCTAACAGGGCCTTACGGCTTTCAGGCAACCTGTACGGACGAGAACGTACTTTTACCCCAGGTGCTGTCTCTATCACATGGGAAACTAAATTAGTTTGCCCTGGTAAATCAGAAAAAACATCATTGAATTGTGTAATTATTTCTAACAAGTCCCCTTTTTGTTCAGAGGACAATTGTCTACCCATTGGGATTTTATCGTCACCCAAGATGTTCTCCCGTGGGGGCTGAGGACCCAGGTCCGTTTCCTCCTCCAACGGGTGGATGAATAGAGACCGCTGCACCTTCCAGGGTTTCAGCAAGTTCACATGGTAAATTTTTTACCCTTCCTGGACCCTGATTGAGCGATCTTGTAATCCACATCACCCGTGCGGCAGAGTACTTCGAATGGGCCCTGCCATTTGGGTAGGAGTTTACTCTCACAACTGGGTAATAATAACATCACCTGGTATCCCGGGTGAAACACCCTCATGCGTGCATTCTAATTGTAATGTCTCTCCTGACTGTCCTGGGCTGATCTAAGATTCTACCTAGCAAAATGGCCGACCACATCTAGGCCCTTCCTAAGGTCTAGTACATATTGCAGGGTATTCTTAGAAGGGGACCGCTGTTCCTCCCAGGACTCCTTTAGGAGGTCTAGGATTCCCTGGGGTTGGCGGCCATACAATAATTCAAATGGAGAGAACCCCGTGGAGGCCTGGGGAACTTCCCGCACTGCGAACAGCAGAAAAAGGTTCATCCCAGGCTCTCTTCTCTGAATCTACAAATTTTCTCAGCATCCCTTTTAGAGTTCGATGAAATCTTTCCACCAATCCGTCAGTCTGTGGATGGTAGACCGATGTCCGAACAGACTTGACCTCTAGTAATTTTAAGACATCCTGCATTAGTTTAGCCATAAAATTTGTACCTTGGTCTGTCAACATAACCTGGGGAAGTCCAACCCGTGAGAACAGCTCCAACAATTTGTTGGCTACTTGCTTCGCCGTTGCTGTCCTCAGGGGGAATGCCTCAGGATATCTTGTTGCATAGTTGAATATAACGAGAATAAACCTGGGTCCTTTTGCAGAAGGCTCAAAGCATTCCTACCAAGTCTACACCAATCCTTTCAAAGGGAAACGGATAACGCAAGGGATGAGGGAGTGTGTCCTAGATTTGACCATTGGTGTTCTGCAGCAGCTTCAGATGATGAACTGCCTGGTAGCCAAGCTAGAGCTGGTGGGGAAGAAAAATGGGAAGGGGTGGGGGGACACTCCTGACGAAGCAAGTTAACCATATCTTGCGAAACGCGTTGAGTGGAAGAGGAGGAGGAGGAGGAGGCAATCCGTTCCCGGTTGATCGTGACGCCAGACGCAGACTCAAGTCAAGCTGCAGGAGAACCCCAGCGGCCGCTTGTGGGGACCGTCATAGACTGCCAGAGACGGAGGAGACGCACACCGGACAGCATTGGCTGTAAGGATACCCTTATGTGCCCTGAGTGGCAGTACAGAGTGTGAGTACGCCCTCAGGGGGGCTTTTATATGAGTCATTTATTAAAGGTGTTTTATATTACTACACCATCACCCCTTCCTTTGTCTCCTTCCCCCCCCCCCCCCCCCTCCTGTTTTTCTTTCCCCACCAGCTCTAGCTTGCTACCAGGCAGTTCATCATCTGAAGTTGCTGCAGAACACCATTGGTCCAAATCGAGACACACTCCCTCATCCCTTTGCGTTTTCTGTTCTCTAGAGGATTCTAGCTTTTTCTCTTCTTAAGGTTGATGGTGCCCCTTTGATTTAATATATTTTATTGTTGTTATCTTTATTTATATTGCATATTTTTCCCTTCCTTGCATTTGCTTTTATATTTTTTTCACCACTGGGTGGGTGGCTGTGGCACTGTAATTAAGGAAGCGGCCGGGCAGTTTTATTTCTGTTTCCTACTCTAAGGGAAACGGATACCAAGGTTAGAGGAACCAAGGGGGCTTGTTTTTTTGCCCTTCGGACTAGTTCGCTGGCTGTTACTCAGCACATGCCGTCATAACTTAGCATTGTCACTTCATCCCTGCCAATAGAAGCGGACACAAATTAGGTCCAAGGTTTTATCCTCTACCAGGTGACCACCCCCAAGGGACAGTATGGGCTATGGTGAAGACAGTTTTTAACAAAACGTTCTTGGGAACCAATATTGTCTGGTGACCTCCCTCCTCTGTTTTGTGGTCCTGCTTGTTCCCTTACAGGATATCATTCGACAATTCAAAATGAGGGAACCACAATTACCCCCTTGTGCATTCAATATCTGGTCATCAATCTTTACCACTTTTTCATATTGTTTTGGGCAAGGCCTGGGTCTTCCCTCTTGCCTCTGTCGAAAATCAGGGACATAGCTCTGGTAAATCCCCAGGGCCTATCTCTCCCTCTTTCTGTTGCATGTCCAGTCATGATCTTGTGACTTATGCCTATTAGTAATGGCCACCGTGAGTCCCAGATTTCTACACACAGTCCTGTTTGTCACAGCGTCTTTGCCTCCGAGTTTTTTTTGGAAACCCGGTGTCTACTGGGGAACAGGTCTGCCGAAAAGGGGAACAGTTTTACCAGGTTTCTCCTGAGTCAGAGAATGAGGCTCCTCCTGAGAGACTGGAGCCATTAGGTTTTGAAAAGAAGGCCGTCCAACGTGCCAAGCAAAACAGGGGCAGGGAAGACAAGGAGCGACTCCTATTTCGATCCTGGCCTCCTGACCTTTCACCTGTAGCAGGATTTTTGGCCGTCGGAATCCATTTAAAACATCGTCGTGTATTACACTCTATACTCCATGGGGAGTCAAGGAAAGCACGTCAGCGGTAACTTTTCCCAGAAGACCAGCGTTTTTCCAGACCTGAATCTACAAGGGCCTGGACGGTTTTAAACCCCAATCTGGACGGAAGTAACCAGGGTTTGCAACTTCCTCTGGGGAAGGCCGAGGCGACTGTATGGAGGGGCCGTAGTTTCCGTTGTTCCGATCTCCCTCTTTGAGTGTCCGCAAGTGCTGGTGAAGTTGGATCCGTCAAGGTCCCGGGCACTTCGCCTGATCCCGAGGCAGCCCCACGGAATTCTCAACGAGTCGGACCACCGAAGCTAGGGTTCCAGCTGCATGGCGTTTTACCCAAGAGCGTGCGGAAGGGGGTATTATCTGCAGGAATTGTTCCAAAACAACTTGCTCAAGAATTGCCTCCTTAGTGCGCTCCTCAGGTTGTATCCAGCGAGTATTCAAGTCCAATAACCGCTGAGAGAGGACCCAGGGCCTCATCTTAGCGGTATACTTCAGGTTCTGGAACTGCTGCCGGTAGGTCTCTGGGGTTAGACCTAAGCGATCCAGTATGGCGACTTTTACTTGTTGGTAGTCCATTGCCTGATCTGCTGGGAGGCCCTGATATGAGGCCTGGGCTTCTCCTATGAGGAGCGGGGCCAAAGCGGTTGCCCAGCAATCTGCAGACCAGCCCTGTGCTTCGGCAACCCTTTCAAATGTCAGTAAAAAAGCCTCTGGATCCTCATTCTGAGCCATTTTCCTCAGGAGGACCAGGGGTTTGTTCGCAAGTTCTAGACTTGCAGACCCCTGGAATTGGGTCAGCAGCCTGGCCATCCGCTCATCCTGTGCTGCCTGCTGCTGGGTTAGGAGCTGGGTTTGCTGCTGCAATAGTAGTTGGGCATGCTCCTGCATTAACAGTGCCTGCTGTTTGGTCTGCTCCTGCATTACCAGTCCCTGCTGTCTGGTCTGCTCGCACAGAAACTCTTTTAAAAATTCTTCCATTTTTTTTAATCATTTTTTTTGTGGCCCTTCAACTGCAGGGGCCTCTCAACATCCCACTTCTGACACCATATGTTGCAGGGTACATGCAACCACACGCAGGGTTTCTTGATAAGGCTTATTTATTGAGCCTTAAAAAATACAGCACACTAAAACAAAATAGCTTATTTTCAGCATACAAAAACAAAACAGCTCATCAAACATGTATCTTGAAAACAGACCTTAAATCAAGCTGTTCTCTCTCCAGAGTTTCAGGTTATCTCCCTGCTTCAGACAGCATACAAAAAGACAGACCTTATAGCAGTAATCTACTTCAGCATTTCAGTCCTCTCTCTTGACCAGCTAGGCTGCATGTGTGTACAGCCTGGGGGTTTTAAAACACCTTGATGAGGCAGCTGGTATCAGACTAATTAAGCAGCCCCCTCACCTGAAACTTAACCTCGTCACTGCTGCACTGCAAAACTAAACATAGGTCTGCCAGGTATATGGAGGTGACGTCTATTCACCCTGTTACAGGACACTTCTTAATGCACTTAGCCATACACACAAACCTATTTACAGGAATCTCAGTGAGGCCCCAGTCCGAACTCTGAAGAACCTGTTTCTAGAACATTGGGTGGTATATATATATACCCTTTTATCTCCCTATGTTGACGTCACTGGTCACAAGAAATACAAGGGTATTGCAATCCCTTCTGCATAGACATCCTACATCACATGAGGAGGGTAGAAACCTGAGTGAGACCTGTCACAGGAGACCAGGACAATTTACACCAGGGATCAGTACACTAGACAGAACTGCAGAGTTGAACAAAGGTGAATTTATTGGAAAAAGTTTCAACAAACTTCAGTTACATAAAACACACACTCAAACGCACCCAACTGGGAGGAACAATCTAAAGTCTAGGTGCAGGGATCTCCGTCCGGAAGCTTCCCCCGATACGGGGTTCCCAACTTGCGCCGCTGTCCTCTGTAGTATGGGCAGTGCTATATTTATACCCCTGTTCCAATCAGGGAAAAGCCAGCATGTCTGGGAAGGAACAATATTCCTGGACTCTGCACACAGCCCTAAACCCAGTTGATGATATTACTGGGGTTGAAGGTGGGCCAGGACAATGCGGATACAATCTGCTTACACAGGCAAACAATATAGATACAGTCCCAGGGCTTCAGCTTTCTTGCAGAGCAAGTCCACTCAGCAGGTGGTTGACTTCTCCCTGGTTTCTAAACAATGGGCCTAATCCCATCACAGTGTCCAGGCCTACAATACCAAACTCTGATGTGATTACATCTCAGTTTGCAAGAGAGTGTTAACCCCTACAGGTCCCCACTCTTGGACAGAGCTGTACTGCTGCGGCCAAGTTTATTCGAGCATTTGCCCGTTCTTGGCCGCAGCAGTAGCCTGGCGCGCGCCCGAGTGTGACGGGCGCGCGCCGAAGCAGCGGAAGAGCGCCCTCCGATCGGGGCGCTCTCCCTACCGCTGCCGGGTCCGCCGGGTCCCCCGGAACCCCCTGCCGCTGTCCCGCGATCGCGGGACACCAGGGCTCCCTCGGGGAGCCCCTGGACGTGCGTGCAGGGGGCGCACGCTCCCGAAGACGCGTGACCGGCACGCCGAGGGGCGGCCACTAGCAAGCCGGGAAATCTCCCGGCTTGCGGTACCGACCACACTGCAATAAAGTGTGTCGGTACTGTACATCACTGTTGATGTCTATATACACTTTAAGAGAAACATATATATGACTGGTACAATTAACTGTGCATACATAAATAACCAAATCATATCATTGACAGGTAGGGGTAATGGCAGGCTTAACCTTTATTTAAAAGCAGCCAAATCTACCCTTAACATCACATGCCCACACACCATTGAATGATACAGTAGTCCCAAATGGGAGCTATAACTATATATTATATGACCTGTGCGCTACATATTATAGAGTTCTTCTGGACATAATAATTCACGTAGTGACAAAAGTCCTGCATAGCCTGGAGTGTTTTCATTGTTTCTCCAATGGAGAAGATTGCAACACTTTGTATGAAATGGGCTTGTAAAACTGCAGGCACCATAGCACTTACTGGGTTAAGGTGGGTGTGACTCACTGACAAGCAGCATTCATTATACATGAAATTACATTGTTTGTTAATTTGAGAAACTCAATCAAAACACAACTTTTATAAATATTAGACAGGATGTTACATGTTCTCATGTGTTATATGTGGTTCTAGTAGAGTTTTTGCAGGACACCATCTCCCAGCCTGAGACCTCCTCCCAAATCTGAGCTCTGGCTGCACGTCTCACTCTCATTCCTCTGCTCCGCACTCTCTTACAAACTTTCTTCATGGGACATGCTCCAGAAATCTTACATCTCCACAAGCTGAAGACTCACTCACCCTGACTGCGAATAGCCAGGGCACATGTGCAGCTGGCTAGGAAGATCTCAGTGTCATATAGTGCTCCTGTCTGTTAAGGTGTCCAGAACACGGGACACAGGACATCACATTAAAACATTGTCTCGCAAACAACTTGTAAATAAAAAGCAGGCGTACCATCCCATTTACAACATAGATATTTCAATGACTGTGGTTGGGACAGGAAGATTCCACATTACTTTTAAGATAATTTTTCTTACACAATAATAAAAACATGTTCAACTCTTATTTTCCCGATATTGCTCCATAAAATATATCTCTCTAAAGCCCAAAATATCAAAGATTCACTCAGTGCAGATGTTTCATCATACACGTGTTAGCGGATTCTGTACAGAGCTGGTGATGTAACGTGTTCGCTGATTCTGTAGAGCTGGTCATGTCATGTGTTGCACTGATGATGGTGTCACTGATGCTCTGCTCTTGTCTCCCCAGAAGTGGAAGTTAAAAGGACTCTTTCTGCAGCACCTGAGCAGTGCTCTCTGCCTGGACTCTCATTCCTCCAGAGCCCTGATTAACCCCTGCCAGTCCGATTTGCTGAGCCAGCAGTGGGAGTTTCTCCAGGCCACATGAATCTGCCCGTCACATGCATTGACTTGTCTCATGGAGCAGAGATCCACTGAAGATTCACCGATCAGCAGGTTCAGAAAACTCTACACTGCGACCCACAGCAGGTAATCTGACTGCAACATGTCCCACAGGCCTTGCCCGTCCTCGGGGAAGGACATCGTCATGTAATGTCGTCATGCATGTGCCCGGATCTGGGTGCTTTCATGGGACAGATGAATGGCCAGATTTCTCTTACCATAGACTAATTTTATTTCTATGAAATTCTCCTTCCTTTCAGTGTTATTTCCGTATATGTTGTCAGCGGTCACAGAGGTTTAACCAGCCTACCCACCCCCAGGTGCAGGGCAGTTAGTGTACGAAAACCCACCCCCAGGTGCAGGGCAGTTAGTGTACGAAAAAAGCAGATGCTGTAGAAGACGACGAAATGTCAATTTGTGATGCTCATGTTGGGTTTGGTATACCGGCGACAAGGAGACACGTAGGGTGTTGGATAGGGCCGCGAGTGCGGTTGTATTATTCGTCGGGTTTATATTCTGTGACTGGGGTGTATATGCGCCTATGTCTTGTGGCTTTGTTATGAGGAGGAGAATTTCGCTGACATTTGATTGTTGGCGCGGAGGGTTTTGTTTGATTTGTCCCTGTGCTGTATTTTAAGAGGAGCCAGTGTGTGAGGGTGGTTTAAAGGGAAGCAGTAGAAGATGTGTTTCGTTGAGCGATGTCAGTGATGGAACGATGTTGGAAAAAGCTGTTTTCATGTTCACTGTGCCTCGGGTTTATTGTTTTTTTTATAGAGTGAGCAGGAGATATGGGTATCTGTTGATCGCCTGGAGTGGTGTATCACTTGTAGTGCTATGTAATTTTGTGTTTGTGCTATATAGGGGCAGTCATTGGTGCGCGAGTTAGTGATGTACAATGTGCTGATGTATATGGTGGAGAAAGTGGTATGTGAGCCAACCAAGGCGGGATGGAATGTGATATTCTAGTTCTTGGGGATGAGTTGCAGACTTAAAGTAGCGAGTGGTGTTGAATCAATATGTGAGGGGCTGATCTGGTAGGAGGCGGAGAAACGTCAGTGATGGGGTATGGAAGGGTATGTAGTATAATGTACAAGGTTCGATCTAGTTATCAAGGGAGAAAGTAAGAGCGTAATATCAGGTCAAGACGGAGTATGCCTGTGTAACGCTGTGATATTCAGTAGTCCCGTGCATAGGGAGAAGTGGTATATGCATGAGAGGGGTATAAATTGTGCGTGTTATTGGAAATGTGTGTACTGTTTTTGTTAGAGGGTAGAGAAACGTGATGGTGTGTAAAATCAAATATTTTTGTGAACTGTTTTGTACCCTGGTTCGCTGTATAGTGTGGGATTTATGGAGCAGCGCCCTACTTGTATACTGTTTGTTGCTTTTATAGGGCAAGCCGTGTGATGTTAACCTGGCGATGAATTTGTGTTATTGGGAGCACTGAGCTTAAATGTGAGGAGATTACGTTCGTAGACAAGAAGAGTAGTCGGTGGAATTGCTTTAGGTGATGGACCGATCTAATGTCTCAATGGGGTCAGGGATTATGAGGTCAGGGCGGGAGGGGGTACGTCAGGTTATTGATATGGGTTTTAATCGTTGAGTAAGCGTAATGGTGGTCCGGGACCTCTTTGTATCTGCTGGTGCGTATCAGAGTGGGGCTGGTGCTAGCTCTGGATTCAGGGCGGTTGAACGGTTTTGTATTGCAGTGCTGGTGGGTGTACTCAATTTATGTGTGCCTCCCTGTAGCTCATGTTAGTATTGATGAGTTTGTGTAATGGTATAGGCGAACAGACCCACAGCGTGATAGTGTGTACCCTGTGCTGTGTTATAGGGAGCGAGACTTAGAGTGTATTTGCTCACCTCTTCCCCCCTGTAGTTGTGATTATAGGGAGCAGAGTGTTAGGTGTGCGGTGTAACTTCATATCTTGGCTCTGTGACTGTGATATTGTTTATAGGGAAGTAGCAGTGCATGTGTCTGTCCCTGTGCTGTAGTTATAGGAGCAGTTGTGTGAAGCCGCGATCCCAGGTGCTGTGTATATAGAGAGCTAGTGCTGTGATCCTAGTCTGTGTTATAGGAAAAGCAGCCGTGTGTGCGTCCGTGAACTGTGTATAGGGAGCCGTATGTGTGTGTAACATGTGTGTGTTACTATGGAGCAGTGTTGTGTGTGTCCTAGTGCCTGCAGTTATAGACGGAGCGGTTTCCCTTTGTGATGTAGTCCATGTGTTGGTCTATAGGGCAGCACAGTTGTGTGTAGTCACCTGTGCCTGTGCTATAGGGAGCAGTAGCTTGTGAATGAGGGTTGTCCCGTGCTGTGTTATAGGGAGCAGTGTGCTGAGGGTGTTCCCTGTTGCGGTGTATAGGAGACAGTGGTGTATCCAGATGCTGCTGTTCTATAGGAGCAGGTGTTAGCTGAGGCTGTCACTGATCAGCTGTGTTATAGGCGAGCAGGTGTGAGGGATGCCCTGTGCTGTGTTATAGGGAGCAGGTTTGTGATGTCCATCGTGCTGTGTTATAGGGAGCAGTGCGTTGTCCTGTGCCCTGTAGATTCATATAGGGAGCAGGAGTCGTGAGGGTTTATTGTCCCGTGCCTGTTGCTTATCAGGAGAGGTGATGCTTGAGGGTGCTACATGTGCATGTAGTTATAGGGGAGCATATGTGATGATAGAGGGTTTTTTGCTCATGATGACTGGTTATAGGGAGCAGGTGTGTCACTGTGCTGTGTATAGAGAGCAGTGATGTGAGCGGCTCATAGATCTCGTGCTGTGTTATAGGGAGCAGGGTGTGAGGGTTTGTTAGTTCAGGTAGCCCTGTGTTATAGGGGAGCATTGTGTGAGCGTTCGTCTCTGTGACGGCTGTATCAGGGAGCGAGTGTAGATGTCCCTGTTGCTGTTGTTATAGGGAGCCAGGTGGGAGGGGTAGTCCTCTGTGCTGTGTTATAGGCAGCAGTTGTGTGAGGGTAGTAACTGTGCTGGAGTTATAGGAAGAGCAGTTGTGTGTCCCTGTGATGTGTTATAGGGAGCAGATGTGTAGAGGGTGTCTCTGTGAATGTGTTATAAGGGATCAGTGTGTGAGGGGCTTTGTCTCTGTGCTGTGATTATAAGAGGAGCAAGTGTGTGCCATCCCTGATAGCTAGTGTTATAGGGAAGCAGCTGTGTGCTCCCTGTGACAATGTGATTATAGGGAGCAGTGGTGAAGGGTCTCCCTGTGCCTGTGTCTTTTATAGGAGCAGATGTGCTGAGTGTGTCCTGCTGCTGTGGTATAGGAGCAGCTGGCGTGGATGTGTGAGCGCGGTGTCTCTGTGCTGTTGTTATAGCGTGAGCACGTGTGTGAGGGTGTCTCTATGCTCGTGTTATATAGAAGGAGGCGCATGTGTGAGGTCGCTCCCTGTAGGCTGTGTTTTATAGGGAGAGTGTGTAGAGGGTTTTGTCCCTTGTGCTGTGTATAGAAGGGAAGCAGTGTGTGAGGGTTGTACCGCGTGCTGTGTTATGGGAGACAGTGTGTCGAGTGTCGTCCCTAGCTGATGACATGTTATAGGGAGCAGGTGTGTGAGCTGGGTATGTCCCGTTGCTGTGTTATAGGGAGCAAGTGTGGAGCGGTTGTCTACTGTGCTGTGTGTTAATATGGCAGAGCAGTGGGTGTCCCTGTGCTGTGTTATAGGCGAGCAGTGTGTGAGCTGTTGTCCTGTGCCTGTGTTATAGGAAGCAGGTTGTGAGGGATTTGTCTGTGCTGCTGTTTATTAGGGAGACAGCTGTGTGTCCCAGGCTGACCGGGTTGGTTATAGGAAGCAGTGTGTGTGTACCTGTGTTGTGTTATAAAGGGAGCAGATGATGTGTTTGTCCTGTGGGACATGTGTTTATAGGCGAGCGGTGGTGAGGGTAGTCCCTGTGTTGTGTTATAGAAGAGCAGTGTGTGTGTCCAATGTACTGTGTTATAAGCGGAGCCAGGCTGTGTGAGGGATTTTATTTCTTGTCCCCTGGAGACTCTGGTTGTGTTATAGGAAAGCAAGTGCGAGTGTAAAGTCCTGATGCCTGTGTTATCATGGAGCAGGTGTGTGGGGTATCCTGCTGCTTTGTGTATATAGAGGTAGCAGCTGTGAAGAATGTGTGAGGGTGGTCCCGCTGTAGCTGTGATTATAGGGAAGACAGATTAAGTCGATGAGGAGTGTTAATAGCCGGAGCATATGTGTGAGCGGTGTCCCTCTGCTGACTGTGCTTATAGGGAGCAGTGTGAACGGTTTTGTCAATTACTGATTGTGTCTATAGTGGAAAGCCAGGTGTGAGTGCTGTCCATGTCGGTGTTTATAGGGAGCAGTAGTATGTTAGGCTATCCATGATGCTTTGTTATAGAGCCATTGTATGTGAGGGTGTCTTATCTATGACTGTGTTATAGACGCCGAGCATGTGTGTTGAGGCGTGCTACCCTGTGCTGGGTTATAGGAGCAGTGGATGAAGTGTGTCCTAGCTGCACGTGGGTATAGGGAGAGGTGTGAGGGATCCTGTGATGCATGTGTATAGGGAGCAGTGTGAATGAGTGCATGAGTCCCTGGTTGCTGAGTTCTAGGGAGCCGTGCTTTGTCCCTGTGACTGTGTTATAGGGAGCGGTGTAGATGTTAGTCCTGTGCTGTGATGTTTAGTAGGCGCAGTGTGTGAGTGTGTCCTGTGCTGTGCGTCATAGGGAGCCAGTGTGTCTGTCCCGGTCGCTTGTGGTTATAGGGAGCAGTGATGTGTCCCTGTGCGGAGTTTTATAGGGAGCATTGTGTGTGTCCCTGTGTGCTGTGTTATAGGGAGCCGCGGGTGTGATGTGTGTCCTGCTGCGGTTAATAGAGGAAGCAGTGCCTGTGTCCCTGTGCTGTGTTATAAGCGAAGCATATCGTGTGAGTCGCGCCTCCCTGTGCCTGCTGTAGAGGGAGCGTGTGTCGTCACTGTGCTGTGTTTATAGAGGAGCAGTGTGCGAGGTCCCCCTGAATGCTGTAGTTAATAGGGAGCAGTGTGTGTCCCTCTTGTGCTGTGCTTATAGGAGCAGTCGTGCTGGTCCCTGTGCTGTGTGTTATAGGGGAGCATTGTGATGTGTGTCCCGTGTTGTGTTATAGGGAGCAGAGTGTGTGTCGTCCCATGTGTGGGTTTATAGGGATGCCACGTGTGTGTTTTGTCCCTGCTGCTGTGGTTATAGCGAGAGCAGGTGTGTCATTCTCTCTTGGAGTGTCCCTGTGCCTGTAGTTATAGGGAGCAGTGTGTAGTGTCCCTGTGCGTGTTATAGGGAGACAGTGTGTGAGGGTATCCCTGTGCTGTGTAATAGGGAGCAGTGTGTGGTGTGTCCCTGTGCTGTGTATAGAGAGATCAGTGGTGGGGTGTAAGGAGCAGTGTGTCGAGTGTGTCCTGTGCTGTGTTATAGGGAAGCAGTGTGTGAGTGTGTCCCTGTGCTGTGTTATATCGGGCTAGGCAGGTGTGAGTGTGTCCCTGTGCTGTGGTATAAGGAGACAGTGGGTGAGGGTGTCCCTGTGCTGTATAGGGAGAGTGTGTGTCACTGTGTGTGTTATAGGGAGCAGTGTGATGGAGTGTGTCCCTGTGCTGTGTTATTTAGGGAGCGAGTGTGTGAGGGTGTCTCTGTGTGTGTTTAGGGCAGTGTGGGGGTGTATCTGGCTGTTATAGGGACGTGTGTGAGGATATACCCTGTTGCCGTTTTATAGGGAGCAGTGTGTGTCCATGTTGCTGCCTGTTTATAGGGAGCAGTGTGTGTCCCTGTGCTGTGTTATAGGGAGCCGTGTGTGTCCCTGTGCTGTGTTATAGGGAGCAGTGTGTGTGTCCCTGTGTTGTGTTATAGGGAGCAGTGTGTGTGTCCCTGTGCTGTGTTTATAGGGAGCGTGTTGTGTGTACCCTGTGAGTGTTATAGGGAGCAGTGTGTGTGTCCCTGTGCTGTGTTTATAGGAGCACGTGTGTGAGGGTTCCCTGTGCTGGGTTTAAGGAACAGTGCATTGTGTCCCTGTGCTGTGTGTATAGGGAGCAGTGTGTGAGTGCGTTCCATGCTGTGTATGAGGGAGCAGTGGTGGTCCCTGTGCTGTGTTATAGGGAGCATTGTGTGAGGGTGTCCTGTGCTGGTTCGATAGGGCAGTGGTGAGGTGTTATAGGGAGCATGTGTGAGGGTTGTCCCTGTGCTGTGTTATAGGAGCAGTGGGTGAGGGTGTATAGGGAGCATTGTGTGAGGGTGTCCCTTTGGTTGTGTTATAGGGAGCAGTGTAGTGAGTGTGTCTGAGCGGGTTGGGAGCAGGGTGTGTCCCTTGCTGGTTTGGACAGTGTGTGAGTGTTGTCCTGTGCTGTGTTATAGGGAGCGTGTGGAGTGTGTCCCTGTGCTGTGTTATAGGGAGCAGGTGTGTGTCCGTGCTGTGTTATAGGGACATGTGTCCTGTGCTGTGTTATAGGGAGCAGTGTGTGCCTGTGCGTGTTATGGGACAGTGATGTGTGTCCCTGGTGCTGTGTTATAGGGAGCAGTGTGTGTCCCTGTGCTGTGTTATAGGGAGTCAGTGTGTGTCCCTGTGCTGTGTTATAGGAGCAGGTGTGTGTCCCTGTGCTGTGTTATAGTGAAGCAGTGTGTGAGTGTTCCCTGTGCTGTGTTTAGGGAGCAGTGTGTGATGGTGTCCCTGTGCTGTGATTAGGGAGCAGTGTGTGAGGTGTCACCTGTGCTGTGTTATAGGGAGCAGTGTGTGTCCCTGTGCTTGTGTTATAGGAGCATTGTGAGGTTGTCTCTGTGCTGTGTTATAGGGAGAGTGTGTGTAGGGTGTTCTGTGCTGTGTTATAGGGAGCAGTGTGTTGTCCCTGTGATGTTTTATAGGGAGCAGTGTGTCCCTGTGCTGTGTTATAGGGAGGCTGTGTGAGGGCAGTCCCTGTGCTGTGTTAAGGGAGCAGTGTGTGAGGGTCCTGTCTGTGTTATAGGGAGCAGTGTGTGAGGGTATGTCCGTGCGTGTTATAGGGAGCAGTGTGTGAGGGTGTCTCTGGGGTGTTTTAGGGAGCAGTGTGGGGTTCCCTGTGCTGTGGTTTATAGGAGCAGTGTGTGGGGTATCCCCTGTGCCTGTTATAGGGAGCAAGTTGTGTGAGGGTTGTCTCTGTGCTGTGTTATAGGGAGCGGTGTAAGGGTATCCTGTGCTGTGGGTATATGGGAGCAGTCGTATGTGGGATGTGTATCCTGTGCTGTGTTATAGGAAGACAGTGGTGTGAGGTCGTGTCTCTGTGCATGGTTATACGGAGCAGTGTGTGAGTGTGCTCTGTGCTG
>WSYH01003300.1:19013-59420 GCA_036426205.1 Ascaphus truei
ACCCACCCCCAGGTGACGGGCCCGTTAGTGACGAAAGTGTTATAGGGAGCAGTGTGTGAGGGTGTCTCTGTGCTGTGTTATAGGAAGCAGTGTGTGAGGGTGTCCCTGTGCTGTGTTATAGGGAGCAGTGTGTGAGGATGTCCCTGTGCTGTGTTATAGGGAGCAGTGTGTGAGGGTGTCTCTGTGCTGTGTTATAGGGAGCAGTGTGTGAGGGTGTCCCTGTGCTGTGTTATAGGGAGCAGTGTGTGAGGATGTCCCTGTGCTGTGTTATAGGGAGCAGTGTGTGTCCCTGTGCTGTGTTATAGGGAGCAGTGTGTGTTTGCGTCCCTGTGCTGTTGTATTGAGGTATTATTTAATTATTTCACTCATTGTCCCAGATACATAAAACTGCAGTAACCTAAAAAAGCAGCATTATCGCCCAAAATGGTGTGTTTTTTTTATAGTGCAATACATCAATGTCGTGAAGAGAAAAATCCTCAGGCGCATGGGTCATAAGAAAGAAAATGGGAAAAAGCACATAGAAAATGGCAGTGGTGTGATATTGATTCAAATATTGCCTTTTTATAAAGGTAGAAAAATGTTAGAAACAGTTACATATACTTAAACTACTGTATAGCTGTTTCTGAGCCGTTCGCTTGTATGCGTCTTTATCGTAGGTATTCTGTTCCAGTTTCTCAGGGGTGGTTTCTTTCTTACTGAGAGCCTTATTAGACAAAAATATATAAAAGAACCATAGTGTAATACAGTTTTTATTTAAAAAAAAAATATATCAGAATAAAAATGCGGTTATTGTACTCACAAACGTGTGTCTTGAGTTTTGTGCACTTTGAATATAAGGCTTTCCAATCGAAATCAGCCTCATGTGTCCTCCCTCTGGCCGTCTCTGGTACGATGTCTCCTATGGGATTCAGGTCTTGGCCGTCACCTTTCCCGTATCGTCAGAGTCCCGTTTGAGCTGCGTCCTCTTACAGATCGGCCGGACAGTCTGGATTCTTTTTGCCGGTCGGGGTTCTATTCAGGCAGTGCTCCCCCCCCCCAGTTGGATCGACTCGACCGTTTTTCTTCTCCCCACTGGCGCCGGGGAACGCAGAGTAATGCTGCGCTGGGGCTTACAATATTGTGCGCCGGCGTAGTAGATGCCAAGAACAGCTACGGAAGCCTGAAAAGTCCCACCCTACGCGTTTCGTCTTTAGGCTTCCTCAGGGGTATTGTTCAGTATAATGGTCGACACTCTTAAATACTAATTTTGGGCTATTAACCCTATGCCAACCGGCTCAAAACAGGAAATTGATGCTCCGCAGTTAAAAACATAAAGTATTATAAAGTAAAATAAGACACAGACTTGCACACTTGATACAAATAAACATAATATTTTCATAGAATTTTTAGGGAAATGCATGGTCTCCAATTTAGAAATGTTTGATTTAGGGAAATGTTGTACAATTACCATTTTCGCAGGTATCTACTGCTCAGTAATGAAATAGAGAACAAAAAAAACTCTGACTGCCAAATGATCAGCCTAGTGTTGGAAGTTAAGAGTACTGGAGAAGAGAGAAATATAGTGAGACAGAAATCAATGCGGTTCAGCTCAGGGGACCCCCTGCTCCCGCACACTATTAATAAAAATGACATTAATGCAGCTTCATTACCTTAGCGGCTATTTGCTAAGGCAATCAAGGGGTTAAGGCACAATAGCATGTTTATTGGGGACAATTGTCCCCAATAAACATTGCAATATACAACCCACCCGCACACTATTAATAAAAATGACAATGCAGCTTCATTACCACAGTGGATAGCCGCTACGGTAATGAATTATTATTTATTGATGTGTGTTTTGAGACTAGTGTAGATGTGCGGGGGGTCTCCGGAGCAGTACTTTGTTGGTTTTAGGTCCCGGGACCCCCTGCTTCCCGAGATACAGGCCCCTTTATGGGATGCTGGTATCCCTCTGCTTTGTTTACATTCCGCGGCGCACGTGAACGGGACATTTAAAAGCAGAGGGATACCGGCACCTCAATAAAGGGGCCTGTATCTCGGGAAGCAGGGGGTCTCCGGACCTGAAACCAATGCGGTTCAGCTCCGGAGACCCCCTGCACATCTACACTATGGAAAAAAAATATATTTAAAAATATTTTTTTTTCCGGCGAGATTTGCGCAGAGAAAGAGGCGAATCTCTCTGCTGCAGACAGATCTCGCCAGGTGAGGCAGATCGTCTCGCCACCGGCAACTCGCCATGTTTGGAAATGTTGATCTCGCAGGTATTCGGGCCTTCCTGCATACTGTGAGAGCAACTCGCCAAAAACATGGCGAGTTCAAAACCCTGCTGAAAGTACTTTTTCGCCGCTTACTGCATAGACCCCATAGTGTCTATTTAGGTATCAGTCCATGTACTTATTTTGTTAATCAAACTAACAAACTGAATTTATGTATATGTAAGTGTTTCTCACATTTTTCTACCTATATAAGAAGGCAATATTTGAAACAATATTACACCATGGTCCTTTTCTATGTGCTTTATCCCATTTTCTGTCTTATGACCCATGCGTCTACGTTGCAAAGGTGCACATTAAAGTTTTTAATATGAAGTTTTCCTAATACCTCCCATACCTCTACTTGAGGCGTATATACGGTATATCACGCTGGTCTCAACCTTCACGATAGAATCCCCTAAGCGGCAACATCCACGTGACCGCACTTAGTCGCGAGTTTAAACGGAGGGTGCACCGCTCAGATATCTGGACACGGCTGTATATCGGTACACTACCACACCGGCCATACACGATGATGCACAGCATTGCGCAATACTTGCCTGAGGTTAACGTTGCAAACTGTGCCTGCGATCACACTGACACACGATGTGAAGTGTGTTGAGGTCTACACCACGCTACACTTATATACCTCTGGCCGCGAGATTTGGAGTGGCTCCAGTGACACAGTATATATACCATCAGCAGTATACACTCACAACGGACACTAGCTGGTAACACAGCGGGTTCTATCTATTAACACATTACCTGATAGTTGATAGGGTCTCCCTATAACTCTGTATTCACGGAGCCAGGAATTTGAATCAGAGCTCAACCACTAAGAGCTGTATATCTCTGTATTGATTCGGTATCACTGGTTACCGCTATCTGTGTAGTTCATCACAGAGGACTATCCATGTACATTCACCAAAGAGTACCGACGTCTATCATGACCATACTTACACAGGGTCTCTGTACCCATTGATGGTTACCACATGGGTGAATATGCAGCAACATTGATCACTGCAGTACACTATATGAGTCATCAGGCCTGAGCTGTATACCCTTGACACCTATCAGCATCATATTGATAAAGGCCAGCCATCCATCATCATCTCTATAGATATAACTAGGCATTATGTACTATGACTGTTCAATAACTACACCAGCTGGGAGATCCACCTGATATCTACCCTACATACCTATATGGAGACTATGGCACATATAGGTGTTTAGCAAGCAAACTTATACTAAGTGTTACATCCCTAATACATCTCCTCTTCTCTATGCTGGGTTCAATTACAGGTATATTAATACCGTACCCCGCGAGTCGTTCAAGAGGAGCTTTCTTTGGGATGGACCTAGCTGAATGAGTTATAGTTATATCACCTTCGTATATACCTCCCTCATCTGACATACATCCAAAGCTAGTCCAATCTAGCACTAGTGAGGCATCCGGGGCTTCTTGGTTTTAAAGTTATTTATGTAGTGATTTAGTCTATTATGTCCTAATAAACTTTTATATGTTGTATGTTTGCGCACTCAAGGACCATGATTTAATACCACTCAGGTCTGCAGTGCGCCCTTTTGGGGATCCTTTTGTGTGCTCTTCACACTCACATCCCGTTAGCCTTATATCTATCCCTGGCAGCACGCGACCTCACCCATTTATTTAGGGGTTTCGAGCGAGGCACCAAAATCTCTTATGACCCATGCACCTGAGGATTTTTCTCTTCGCATGTTTTCCTTGAGGGGACTTGGAAACCCCCGCCTTTGACTCCGGCAGTAGGATCAAGAAAGATTAGGACTCCTTTATTCTGTCTATTCAAGGATTGGACTTTTTAACCCATCACCAGTATGTATGTTTGCACTGAATAAGTACTCGGGACTGATACCTATATAGATACTATATATATGTAGCCATGCCTCGATTGGCTACTAATCTGCCCTCCCTGACATGCAAACCCTTGTAACAGTGCAGGCAGTGTCAGGACCAATCCAGGGTTTTCCCCACAGTAGGCAGTGACAGGGGAGGAGGTGGGCTAAGGCCTGTGTTCTGCCCAATCCTGGCCTCACACCTTCGACCTTCCTCCTCAGTACATAAGGGGCTGCACACCAAATTGAGTGAATGTCTCTTCCCCCTTGAGTGAGACAGGTATCACAGCAGGGGTGTTCAGAGCTCTGGCATCTTCTGTCCCCTCCCCTTGGGGAGTGGGGATGAGTACCTTACCTCTGGCTCTATTAGGGAGTTAGGGAAGAGTTAGGACTGCCCTTGGTGCCCTAAGCCAGGGGTGGAAGTCCAGGGACCATCTGGAGGCTGGAGGCCTAATAGATCCGGTATATGCTGTATGCTGTTGAAGAATAAAGTCCAGTTGTTATAAAATATACTCCTGCCTGGTGTGCAATCTATTTGGGGGCGTAGTGTGAGTTCTCCTGCAGGGATTGTCTCCACATTCATGAAGCCTGCAAGAGATGGAGGCCCTAACATCAGAGTGGGAATGAACCAGAAGCCTGTCCTAATGTCCCCATGACCACCGGCGGACACCTAAGTATCCTGTAAGCCAGCAGGTACCAGCACAATACAGTGAAAAGATAAGGAAGTGCGCTACTGATATAAAAGTGACCAACAGTAGGTATAATTGTGTACCCGTGATAAACGTTGGTGTCAATTCCCAAAGCACAATCAAAAACACAGTGTTAAATTAATATAATAAATACATAACCTCAAACGTAGGTGAAGTGTTAAAGGCGCCTACAGCTGTGAACAAAGGGTGGCTCAGCACCCCCAAACACTAGAGGAGAAAAATGACAAAAAAGACACCGCGCAAACAGCTCATAGTGAAATACATTTCAGTTAAGTAAAAAACTATGAATGGGTGAGTATTCTGCGTACATCAGATTAGATCTATATAGGCATATCATGTAACGAGACATGGGTTACCGGACACCAGGTTAGTAGCTGGTCGGGAACAAAATCGCAGTCAATACACCGCTGGCAGGTTTGGAACTCATGCAGGTAGGTTGGCCTCTCCCACAAAGGCACAATAAATCCGCGTCTCATCAGATGGATCCTCCAAGGCTTTGGTGTAAGATAACACAACAAAAAACAGAAAGGCCCAAAGCTACTTCCAATGTGACAAAAATACACAGTGCAATACCTATATATCTCTTGTAAAAAGGGTCATTTAGTTTAACTGCTTGTCTCAGTTGCTTATGGGAGGAAAGTGGCCCCTCCCCCCCCAAGGTTTAAGCTTGCCCCTCCCCACTTTCCGAGTTGGCAGGTAAGTTTCATTTTGCCAGGTTACGACAGATCCAATGTGATCATTCTTCCTGTAAGAGCTTGTTGGTAATCTGTGTATTTTGTGTAAGATAACACCCCAAATCAGTGTCTCAGGTATTCTGTATAGAAAGTCCCAAATGTCCAAAGTTTACAAGGTCTCCCCTCGCCGCTTGTCCCGAAATTCAGGCAAAGTCCATGAGCGGTTACACCGCAGAGGTGTGGGAAAAAAGTAGCAGCACTGCAGTAACGGGCAGTTCCAAGCTCTGAGCACACACCGGTAAGGTTAAAGCTGTAGAACGTGACGACACTTTGGCGCGCCGTAAGTTAAGGGCCGGGAACGGTGAAGTATGTTGAATCAAACAGCAAATCAAACAGCAAATCAAACCAACACAGTGCTAATGCTATAGGTACTGATGGATCAAAGGATAGCAGTTTCAAATCGATTTTAAGACTACCGGATCATCAAACTGGACATTTATATATGGTCAGATTCCACACTGTTTATAATTAATATAGCTCAGGCGCCGGGTTTATTTATTTGTTTTGTATCATTGTATCTGACTAGTATTGGTCAGTCTTTTTCCCTTGGCAGCCTGGCCTATATATATATATATATACAGGTTAATAAGAGCTTCAATCAGACAGAACTATGCAACTAATTTTGACAGATTTATTATAAATCATTCTTCCTGGTAATGTACAGATTATTAAGAATCTATTTTAGTGTTAGGACCCTTGAGATGTGGTCTGCCTTGGAGGGGCTCAAGGGCTTACAACACTTTGGCCAAAGAGTTAAACTAAAAGATCATTTTATTCAAAAGATAGTGGGTGAGGGATATTATTCCAATAATCAGGGCTCAGCTGTCCTGGGAGTATATATGCGTACTATGCGTATAATGATAGTATGTAACTAAGGTACTAGAGCATGTAGAAGTGCTATAGGAGACTCAATGTAATAATATAAACATAGGAGTGTACTAGTTACGCTGGACGGCTAACACAGATCTCTATATATACTATAAAGGTCCTGTATAAACCCCCAGCAAATGAAGAGTACATACCATATCAAACAATAATGTGAGGAACTCCCTTGAAGCACAGCTCTGTCCTTGATGAGTGATTGAAGAGAAGGTAGTCCCAAAGGGTCCTATGGCGGAGCACTGCCGTGCAAACAATGGGGGCTGCAGACCAGTAGCGAATGTAAAAAAAGTTTATTGAGTGGTCAAAGGAGTACATGGTAACTTTGACGCGTTTCGGGACCTACGTCCCTTTGTCAAAAAGTAAATTCACGTCTGCATGCATACCTGTTACATAGCGAATCCCCCGCCCCCGGCAATGACGTCACAGGGCCCAAATCTCGCGCGAGTTGATCAGAGGGACCAGCTCATTGGCGGAGAAAGCAACCAACGGGAGGTCTCGCTGAGATCTCGCCCCCCTGTGAGCCGTGGCATCGGGGGCCGCCTGCTACATAGGAGCATGTCAAAAAATACAACATAAAGCTATTATAAATTAAAAACACGAATATAAACCAACAAGAAATGGTGAAACTGTCTGGTATACATCAGATTGTGGCATAAAATGGACCTTGAAGAGATAATGCAATCTATCAAAGAGATAAATGGACCGAGCAACATAGTATCTATTGGTAGACTTGCATAATCTGGAAACAAAGTGTCGCAAGGGTGAATAAAAAACTGTCTATGCAAATACTAAACTTGCGTTCCAAGCAGTGTTATCATCAAAAGTGCACGATATCACATAGATTAGGAACATAAGACAATGTTATTAGCAATTGATTCTATATAAGGTCACATAAAGGACTACAGAAGTATCTGTTCATACTTTAAGGTATACAGGACAATCTAACATCCAGTCTAAAACAAATCAGCTCATGTAGCAAATAGATAAATGGGTAGAACAAAATACATTCTGTCTACATATATACAGTGTGCAAAGATGTTAATGAAGTATATGGACATACATATAGAAAAAGAACTATGTAGTTTGTTATTCTTGTATAAAGTAAGTAAATGCGTAACGCAAACTTGTATTACCAAAGCTCTCATAACATGTATTTCATTATAGGAGCTACAGACATCAATCAATGTCCCGTATGAAATAATAAAGCATGAATCTATTGCATGTCCAATATACAAACAATGTTATAACAATACATATACTGCAATGGATAGGTAAATGTGAGAAATCTTGGCTCATTATACCAGAAAATGTTTGAGTTCCCAGTCTAGATTCATGCCCCTGGGTGCCATAGTCCCAAGGGCATAAATCCAGTACATCTCTCTTTGATTCAAGAGAGACTCCCTATCTCCTCCTCTGGCATGGAGACGTATGTGTTCAATCGCACTAAAAGTAAAGTTCTGTATAGAACCGAACTGACATTTTAAAAAGTGACGTGCCACTGGATATCTTTCATCTTTATTGAGAATTGTTCTGACGTGTTCTGTGATTCTCTCTCTAAGTGGGCGAATTGTCCTGCCCACATATGAGCTGCCACAATTACATCTAAGTGCATAAACAACAAATTTAGTATTGCACGTCATCAGGGAAGATAGACTGTAATTTTTCTTAGTGTGTACATTTTTAACATGTTTCATAGGAGAAGCCTACCTGCACATTTTACAATTGCCACAACTGAAGAAACCTTTTATCTTAGATTTTCTTGTCTCTCTATCAGGATCAAACAAACTGGGGGAAACTCTGTTACCGATGGTTTTAGCCTTCCTAAAAACCATCCTTGGTTGATCTTGTATATACTTATCTAGATCTTTGTCTAGTTTTAATACACCCCAGTGCTTTGTCAAAATGGCTCTAATATGTTGTGCCTGCCTAGAGAAGGTGGTAATGAATAAAGGTGAATACTCAGAAGGTTCAGTGTGTTGATGTGCATTTTTACTTTTTTTAGACTTAGTCTGTTTTAAGAGTGTTGTCCTATCCATGTTTAGTGCATATTTACATGCGTTTTCAATGTCTTCCTCTCTGTAACCCCTGTGTTTAAACCTCTCTGATAGTTCTTCTTCCTGTAACAAGAATGTCTGGTCTGTTGAATAGAGTCTCCGGAGTCTAAGGAATTGTCCTTTCGGAATACCTCTAATAAGGGGTCAAGGATGTGCGCTATTGGCCCTGAGCAAGGAATTCCTAGAGTTCTCTTTCCTAAACATCTTTGTTTGGATTCTAAGTTCTGCATCCAAGTAAAGGTGCAAGTCTAAGAAATCTATCTCGTTCTCATGTGTTTTAGATGTGAATTTTAAATTAAATGTATTATTGTTCAGATATACAAAAAACTCATGTAGTGTAGAAGTGCTACCAGACCAGATAATCAGTAGGTCATCTATATAGCGACGATAAAAAAGTATGTGGTGTCTAAAGGGATTAGCATCACCACAAATATAAGTGGTTTCCCAAAAGCCCATAAATAAATTGGCATATGAGGGTGCAAAGGAAGTCCCCATAGCCGTGCCTTGTGTTTGTAAATAATAAGTGTTGTTGAATAGAAAATAATTGTGTTGTAACAAGAAAATGATTGAATCAAGAATGAATGTGCTCTGTGCCAAGTGAATATTGGAGTGATTTAAATAATAACTGATAGCTTTAATACCTAATGTGTGATTAATAATGGTGTATAAAGATGTCACATCAAGTGTGACCCAATGATATGAATGTGAATCATTTTCAGTCACTGAGGAAGCTAATTTGCGAAATGCGTCTGACGAACTTTGGACAAGTTAGGCCACCGTATAGAGGAGGAAAAGCTCAATCCCAGTTGGGCCAGCACGACCGGAGCGCATGCGCATGCGCGGAAGGCGAAAGCTGAGACAAGGAGAGTGCAGAGTTTGAGGACAACCGATCTGTGCACGAGTACAGGAAGACCTGCCGCTGCTGTCTACCAACCCTCCTACAATAACAGCAAACCAACTGGGGCAGAATCCATACTGACGACTACAGATTTGAGAAGCCGGTCTGTGATATCTGGAGACATCTCTTCTCTATGCCATTATTTGTTGGCCGTTTGTGAGATCCCAATCTCTTTTTAATATCGTTTGTTTATTAAACAGTGTTATACTATGTCCCCTTTTCTTTCCTAATTTTGAGGTAATGCCCAGAAGCCCTCTCCACCAATACGGAAGATCTTTTATCCTTATGTAAGTGTGTTTTATTATACACCCATATATTTGCTACTGTACTCCCAATACTTCTAATTGTGGTCCCCCCCCCCACCCTTTTCCTTTCATATTACATGTATCCCGGAGTCACAAGTGGAAGCAAGCGCCGGAGGATCCCCCCCGCTTTCTAAGACTGTTACATAGAGAGGTTTGTGAATCACCTCTAAGAGACTCTGGCAGCAGGCTAACACTTTGTGTGGGATTGAAGTTTACAATCCACTTATATACGTTTGGCGCAACTATTTTATTTTTCTATATCCATGGGTAATGAATTTCATATTTTAACTGCCGTGACTGTAAAGAACCCTTTCCTTTGTTGCTAGTGAAATCTCCTTTCCTCCAACCTTAAGGGATGGCCCCGAGTCCTTTGTACTGCCCTTGGGATGAATAGTTATTTTGAAAGCTGCTTTACTGTCCCCGATTATATTTGTATATAGTTTTCATATCCCCTCTTAGACGCCTCTTTTGTAATGTAAATAAATATAATTTAGCAAGCCGCTCCTCATAAGTTAGATTGTCCATCCCCTTTATTAATTTGGTGGCTCTTCTCTTCACTCTCTCTAATTCCATAATGTCTTTTCTAAGGAGTGGTGCCCAAAATTGTACTCCATATTCAAGGTGTGGTCTTACTAATGCTTTATAATGGGGCATAATTATGTTTACTTCCCTTCCATCCATTGCCATGCAATGCGTTACTATTCACTAAGGTAACCAAGGGGTTAACCCTTCCCACTCGGGAGGCCTAACCACCCTCCCCAGATAACTACTCCCATCATTCCACCTTCTCCACCCCCCCCCCCCCCCCCCCAACCTATCCCTTGTCTTGAATAATGGCCAGTCCTATTACCCAAATGTGGCTAATATGCCTTTCAATGGCCAAAAGCACTAATATAAATACATTAAACAAAATAGTTTTGATTGTTATTATTTATTGTAATATCTAAGCCATTTAAACCATTGGTGGTCACTGTGGCTGCCTAGGTCCTCTACGGCGGCTTAGATACCCACATTGGCAATGAATGTAGTGCCTAAATAAATGTGCAGAGTTTTTTGTTAGTGCTACTAGCGCTAATGCTTAAAGTGAGTAATACGTGTTATCAATATACAGTGATATGTGACAAAAAAAACTATATATATATATATCAACCAACTACCATCCAACACACTGCTAGTTACCATGGATGTAGAATCCCTTTACAGCAACATCCCCCATTGAGGCATGCCTGCATTTCCTTACAACATCTCCAATGGATCAGAAATACAGCGCTGATGTAATTACAAAACTGATAGAATACATCCTCACACACAACTACTTCAGCTTCAACAAGGAAATGTACCTACAACTGCAATGGGTACCAAGATGGCATCGCAATATGCCAATCTCTTCATGGCAAATCTTGAACAAAGATTCCTAACTACATGCCTCCACGAACCCTACAAATACTACAGATACATTGATGACCTGTTTATAATATGGACAGAGGGTGAAGAAAACCTAAAACAATTCCACGAGTCCCTGAACTCATTCCATCCATCAATTAAACTCAAAATGGATTATTCAGCAAACCTAGTAAACTTTCTAGATACTACAGTAACACTGAAAGATGGCAAACTACACACATCTGTATACAAGAAACCTACTGACAGATGCAGTTACCTCCACAACTCCAGCTTCCATCCCACTCACACCAAACAAGGTATCATACACAGCCAGGCTATAAGATACCACCGCATATGCTCTGACACTGAAGACAGAAACAGGCATCTCACAACCCTGACCGAATCGTTCAGACAGAAGGGATACAAACCAAAGACCATTGCCAAAACTATCACATCTGCAATAAAAGCCCCACGAGAACACCTGCTACAATACAGACAGAAAGAACCTACCACACGCATACCACTAGTGACCACATACAATCCTACCCTAGAGGGCATACGAAAAATAATCAAAGATCTGCAACCCATGCTGACAGAGGATGCAACATTAAAAGAAATCTTTCCCAAACCTCCCATTCTTGCGTTCCGGCAACCACCAAACCTCAATCAGAAATTAGTCAGCAGAAAACTTCACAACGATTTTAAAGACATGGATAATGGCACAACACCGTGCAGCAACAAACGCTGCAAATATATTTGCCAGGATCCCACAGCCAGTCACAACTATAGAACATTCAATGTTAAAGGATCATACAGCTGCACATCCAGGAATTTAGTGTATATGATTCAGTGCAACAAATGTGACCAAGGATGCTACATTGGGGAAACCAGCCAAAAACTACAAGGCAGAATGAATATGCACAGACACTCTATACTCCATCACGAAGAAGGAAGATACTGCTCACCTGTGGGACATCACTTCTCACAACCAGATCATTCCATAAATTATCTAAAAATCAAAATCCTCAATGGAATGTTTAAAAGCACCCAAGAACGGAAAATATTTGAACTCAGAATGATAAGACTCTTTGACACCAAAACCAAAGGACTTAATGCGGACATGGGTTTTCTCACACCCTATCAAAATTGCTTGTAATCATCCTGCTTGCCTCTATTCTTATCCACACTTTCTCCCCCCCCCCCCCCAGTGATATATATATATATATATATATATATATATATATATATATATATATATAGTGGGTGGAAGCTTCTGGCATGGAGATCCCTGGAGGAGACACAGAGGAGGGATTTCACTGTAAATAGTATGTGTTTAGTGTAAGGATAGTATAAGATCCCTTTTTTTCTTGTTTAATAATTAGGGAAAGTGTCCCAGTTAGAGAGTGGCCTTATTTATGGCTTCTTGCTACTCTCTGCATTTCTATAGCGGCAGCCTATGCCATGGGGGGGGACTCCACATAGTACAGCCCTGCGGGATTGTTGGACTAGACCCATTGGAGGGTCCATAGCTGTCCCTACTCCAGATCGCCACAAATGAGAGGGACACTGATCACAAACTGAGAGAGATTCGCACAAGGCCCAACAGGGGCCCAAAAGAGATGAAGCTCTACCGAAGCAGCTCAAAAGAGAGTTTCGTTAGGTAGCAAAAGGGGATCAGGCCTCAACACCTCCCTAGCGGGCTGAGAGAGGGGCAGATAGAGAAAACCAGTAAAAGAGAGAAGGTCACAATGTTCATCTCTTGATGCATGTGAATGTTGATGTGACAATAAAGCTGTGGTTTGAATTAATAAAGTTCCTGGCCCAGCATTGCTATCTGATCGCCCAGTCGCATGAATCCGGTATGGTGTTTATGGTCAGCGCAGTGATCCAGAATGTAAGAAAGGGAAATGGAAATAAGGTGAATAACAGATGACATGGGATTGGAGTACAAATGACCCCGTTGCAAGTGAACTAATCACGCAGTAAAAAAGTGACAATTAGGGGATCTATAATTCGTACTCACACAGCCGTGTATAAGCCCCTTCACGTCAGCAGTTTCTTTAGGGTCACGGGTGAGTACCCTCCTCTTATTCAATCCCCCAAATGGGCCAAACGGTCATGTGGTGGGTAAATGGCGTCTCTCCCGAAATCACAGCAGGGAAAATGGGCAAAGCCACAATCAGGTATAAATGCAATTTATTGGTAATAGGACAAAAATCAAAGCACTCACACTTTAAAAACACACTGATCAGCTCCAGATCCCAAAGCGAGTCCTCCGTTTCGCGGTGCACCCCCGCAAACGTGTTCGACTGCAGGACCGGTAGCAGAGATCTTGTATGGAGTACGGTGGCTGACCGTGGACAAACTTCAAGCCCCGGCAGGGAACTACGCATTTCGCAAAACAAATTGCTTCCTCAGGTTCCTGCCAGGTGCTAGCTCCTAACGTGATATATATATAGCCTAATCAATGATTGGCTAATGTCTTTTCAAGCAGCCGAACAGCCGTAATCAATCTTACTATAGCTCATATTGAACCTATTCACTATCCAATTATACAAAGATTAGTTAAGTATGCACATTTGAATGGTATGGAATATCAAAGATGGATTGCAAATTAATTTTAGCCCATATTAACCCTCGAGTAAACGGTACACTGAATATAATTGGTGCTGGGTACTCAAGGCAATCAAAATATTTTAAACCATTTTTAGATGAAACACATATTTTAAAACACATTCTTAAAAAACCTATTCTTCTACAACACCTGGGGGCCATGGCTAGGCCCCAGAGGCCCAACTCTCCCACAAACAAGCACTCGAACCAGTTGGCCCCTCCTGCGAGAGAAGGTTGATAAGGAGTCGGCCACTCCACCCCCCACCCCCCCGACCCCTCCCCGCTCCCAGACCTTTCCCCCTCCCCCCCTCTGTTTGTCAACCACCCCCCCCCCCCCCCCCCGTCCCTGTCCATCCCCCTACAAAAAATGTACTCTGTGTTATGAGTAATCGAACGCAATGTACTTGTATATGTTTCCTGTTTACTTCCAATAAAGGAAAAAGATTGGGAGGGGGGGGTGGAACATATTCTTAAAAAACAGCAAAAAAGGCGGCTCACATACGCCAAAATCCTAACATCTCAGGCCTAGAGGTAGGAGACCAGGTATATAAGCTGGCCCTCTTTGCAGACGATATCATTTTAAAGATAGCAAAACCTTTAACATCCTTGCCAAATTTATTCTGCGAACTTTCCATGTTCAATAAACTTTCAGGTTTCAAAATAAACAATAGCAAGTCTGAGGCACTTAATATTAATCTAAGGCCTCGGACACGCTTACCGCTGGTGTGCTGAGGTGCGCTGAGGCTCAGGGAGTGCTTTCCCTGGCCTTGCGGTTGCTTACCGCAAGCGCTCTCAGCAGCCGTCAGGGGGCGGTCAGGGGGCGGTCCGGGGGCAGGCGCGTCACTGGCCGGGGGCGGGCCAGTGACGTCACGGAGCTGGTTCGCCCTCATTGGGCGAACCGCTCACGTGACCGGCCTGTCTCGCTGGCAAGCGGGGGAATTTTAAATTCCCCTAAGACCTGCGCTTCCGCAAGCGCGCGTAAGCGCAGGTGAGCCCCTACTAAAGCCGCTCTAATTGCGGCTGTAGGGGCTCAGTGCTGAGCGGGAGCGCGCCTCAGCGCGCTTCCGCCAGCAAGCAAGTAACATGGCCGAGGCCTTACAACGAGAGGGTTGGGGTGGAGGGAGGGGAAAGGGGCTGAAAAAAAGGGATAGGGTTGAGATCTTATATGTCAAAAAACAGACAATTCTGATTGACCTCTTACGGAGTGGGATATTCGAGCTGTGTCACTACTCCTCGTGTAGTCGCTAAGAAATAGCATATAGTATAAATGAAAATCGCTCCAGGTTGAATACACATTAAAACTGAAAGCTGTACAGAATGGGAAGAAGAGCTTTGCACAAATCGAAAATAAAAGGGGGAAAAAACCACGTGACATTTAATCATAAAAATGACATAATGACGATGGCAGATATGTGGTAACTGGGGACAGAAAGGGAAATGTTTGTATCATCATTAAAAATGCAGCTGTTAAACTAGACAAGCATACATATTATAATATTAAAACCTCTTACTGGGCCTCTTAAAAAAATCCCTTATAAATCTTAAAAAGTTAATTATAAAACCTCTTAAAAACATCCCACGTATCTTCACATGAATCCAGCACCCTGACAAGATAACCAACTCTGAGTAAGCCAAGATAAGAACCATTGATGTAAATTCCCAAGCGGGGAGGGTTACACATAGATAATAACTATGTATCAAAGTGAAATATATGTATATGAGTTATTAATCAATATAGATACAAGAAATGCTAGAATAATACTCTGGAATTAGGTACCCTTCGATGAGAATATTTGTTACGGAACTTAGATGAATGGAAAGTCAATTAAAGGAAATCCGCTATGCTCAATAGTGTGGGATACCTATTTGTAGCCCTGTGTAATTTTGGGGTTACATGTCTTTGTCCTCCTGTGCAATAATCCCTGTTAAAGGGCAGGTTTGCCAGGAGTTTATCACGGGGTTTGCCCTCACCTCGTGTGCTGTGTATTATTCAGTGAAGGAAGTGACATCAGGCTCTGTGTCCACTTACAGTGACACAGGGGTGGTGCCTACTGAAGCTATATAATATGCAGAACTTCCTTAATTTAGTCAGTGTGTGCCTCAGCATCTGAGTGAGGTGAGTCTATCCAGCAACCTGTCAGGGCTCTGGCAGTGTTTGTGGCCCTCCCTTTAGGGAGTGGTGTGGAAGACTATACCTCTTACTTAATTAGGGAGTAAGGGAAGAGCTAGACCTGCTTTCAGTGCCCTTGACTGGGAGTGTATGGTCAGGGACGTCCTTTGGGTTGGCAACCTGAGATGAGTGGCTAGACGACCAGCCACTATGATGGGCGGCTGTCCATGTCTGCTGTTAATAAAGGATGCCAAAGAGAGAGAACGCTTCTGTCCTGATTGTGGAGTCAGTTGGGAAGAAGGTGCACATAGAGGTTACATAGTTACATAGTAGATGAGGTTGAAAAAAGACATAGGTCCATCAAGTTCAACCTATGCTAAATTTAGACAACAGATACTTTATCCTATATCTATACTTACTTATTGATCCAGAGGAAGGCAAACAAAAAACCCCATTAAGGGGAAAAATTAATTCCTTCCTGACTCCAAGAATTGGCAATCGGATTAATCCCTTGATCAACATCCTTCCCATGTATACTTATTTGGTATATCCCTGTATACCTTTCCCATCTAAAAAGATGTCCAACCTTTTTTTGAACAAATCTATTGTATCTGCCATCACAGTCTCCATGGGTAATGAATTCCACATTTTAACTGCCCTTACTGTAAAGAACCCTTTCCTTTGTTGCTGGTGAAATGTTCTTTCCTCCAACCTTAAGGGATGGCCCCGAGTCCTTTGTACTGCCCGTGGGATGAATAGTTCTTTTGAAAGCTCCTTGTATTGTCCCTGAATATATTTGTATATAGTTATCATATCCCCTCTTAGATGCCTCTTTTCTAATGTAAATAAATCTAATTTAGCTAGCCTCTCCTCATAAGTTAGAATGTCCATCCCCTTTATTAATTTGGTGGCTCTTCTCTGCACTCTCTAGTTCCATAATGTATTTTCTTAGGATTGGTGCCCAAAATTGTACTCCATATTCAAGGTGTGGTCTTACTAATGCTTTGTAAAGGGGCATAATTATGTTTACTTCCCTTCCATCCATTGCCCGTTTGATGCAAGATAAGATCTTGTTTGCCTTTGCAGCTGCTGCATGACATTGGGCACTATTGCTAAGCCTGCTGTCTACAAGCACTCCTAAATCCTTTTCCATCAAAGAATCCCCCAATATATCTCCATTTAATTTGTAATTCGCCTTTTTATTCTTGCATCCCAAATGCATAACCTTACATTTATCTGTATTAAACCTCATCTGCCATTTACCTGCCCATGTTTCCAGTCTCTCCAAGTCCTTCTGAAGACAAATTACATCCTGCTCTGATTCTATTACCTTACACAATTTAGTATCATCAGCAAAGATGGAGACTTTGCTCTCGATCCCAACCTCAAGGTCATTAAAAAACAAGTTAAAAAGCAGGGGTCCCAGTACCGATCCCTGAGGTACTCCACTCATGACTTTAGCCCAACCTGAAAAAGTTCCATTTACAGTATGACAACCCTCTGTTGTCTGTCCTTTAACCAGTTTTCAATCCAGGTGCATATATTATTACTGAGTCCAATTTTCTTTATTTTGTACACCAACCTCTTGTGTGAAACCGTATCAAAAGCCTTTGCAAAATCTAAGTAGACCACATCAACTGCATTACCCTGGTCTAAATTCCTACTTACCTCCTCAAAGAAACAAATAAGGTTAGTTTGGCAAGATCTATCCTTCATAAATCCATGCTGACTATTACTAATAATTTTGTTTTCCATTAGGTATTCCTGAATATTATCCCGTATTAAACCTTCAAGTAGTTTCCCTACTATTGAAGTCAGGCTTACAGGTCTGTAATTTCCTGGTTGTGATCCCTTTTTAAATATAGGCACCACATCTGCTTTACGCCAATCTTGTGGTACTGAGCCTGTGGAAATGGAGTCCTTGAATATTAAATATAATGGTTTGGCTATTACTGAGCTTAACTCCTTGAGAACTCTTGGATGTATGCCATCGCGGCCAGGTGCCTTATTTACTTTAATTTTTTCAAGTCGCTTATGAACTTCTTCCTCAGTTAACCAATTGTTCATTAATATAGAGGTTATGGCTTCCTCCTGCGGCACTACTATTGAACTTGATTCTTCCCTGGTAAACACAGAGGCAAAGAATTTGTTTAAAACCTCTGCTTTTCCTTATCTCCAATAATCTGCCTACCCATCTCACACTGAAAGTGTCCTATATTTTCTTTTCTCATTTTTTTGTTATTAAGGTACTTAAAGAACTTTTTAGGGTTGACCTTACTTTCTATTGCAATCCTTTTTTCATTATCCATTTTTGCTAATTTGATTGCCCTTTTGCAATTTTTGTTACATTCCTTATAATTCTGATACGATGTCTCTGTCCCTTCTGACTTAAAGAATCTAAATGCCTTCCTCTTCTTGTCCATTTCCTCCCATACCTGTTTATTTAGCCACATTGGTTTTGACTTATTTCTTTTATACTTATTACCCAAGGGTATACACTGATAAGTTTGCTTTCTAACAATGTTTTAAAGACTGCCCATTTATCTTCTACATTTTCCCTGCAAAAACATCATCCCATTGTATTACTACTAGATTAGACCTCAGTTTATTAAAATCTGCCTTTCTAAAGTTTAAAGTCTTTGTTGAACCAAAGTAATCTGTTTTTTGATCATTTATTTCAAATGAGACCATGTTATGATCACTGTTACCCAAATGTTCCAGGACTTGAATATTTGTTATTACTTCTACATTGTTTGATATGACCAAATCCAGAACTGCCCCTCTCCTGGTTGGTTCCTAAATAACCTGTTTCCTTTTGTTGTAACGCTAATCTCATTGCCCCAGTCTATGTCTGGATAATTAAAATCCCCCATTATGCAAACATGACCCTGTTTTGATGCCTTCTCCATTTGCAAAAGTATTTTAGCTTCCTCAACCTCACAGATATTTTGTGGTTTATAGCGTATTCCCACAAACATTTTCTTTATACTTTTACCTCCACTGCTAATTTCTATTCACAAAGAGGCCCAGTACCTAGATAGAACAGAGTGCAGTTGTCCATAGTTCTATATATTTTTTATATATTTAAAAAAGTAAATAAAGTATACTTTATTGATTCATTATATATGGATTACTAACCCCACTGACCCTATGGCAGCCCTTGGGTCTTTATATAATCCCCTTTAATGGTGTAGCAGGGTTCCCCCTGGGCCCCCTTACCTGTGCTCAATAGTGGGGACCCCCGTGGCATGTCGGGGAGCTGCGGGGGCAAGTGTGTCACCGGGGGCTCCCGGCGACGTCAGAGGCAGGGTGCTGCCATCTTTGTTGTGTCCACGCATGCGCGGAGGCTTGCACATGTGCAGATGCAATGCGGCGGCCATTACAGAAAGGGAGGCAGGACCCAGATGGCGCTCCATAGTGCAGGGATCCCTAGAAGTTGCGCATGCGCAGTTAGGGCGATGCGGCGGCCATTACATGGATGCATAGGGACAGGGAGCCTTGCGCATGCGCAGTACACATCGCGCACGTGGCCCCAATGATAGAGGGCCATAGAGGACTACAACAGCCAGAGTACTTAGGGACAGACAGGCAACCTGACACCAGGGAGCCAATAGGGCTTGCAGCTCCTCCTGCTGGAGATATACATTTTGACGCGCTTAGACAGGAAGAAGAAAGTCAGAGATGGGAGCAGGTTAGGGAAGGGTGTGTGTAGGGAGCACTAGCCCCAACACTAGGCCAGGTTACCCCCATAGGCCCCAGATAGGCCCTGAGACATAACCCAGATTGTGGTTGCAACAGGGACCCTGCCCCTTTTAGTTATTGCTGAGACACAGTTCACCTGCTGTGCAGCCCTGATTATCGTGTCTGGACGCAGACCATCGTTCAAGATAGAGACTATATTCCTGGTGGTATTGTCTGGCGGGACGCCACCCCTCACGTCAAGAGCGGAAGCATCGTGGATCACGCTTTCGGATCCATCAGCCAAGTACAGCATCTGCGTGCTCGGGTGTGGACACACCCGGCAGGTACCATCAAGTCACCAAGTGCACCAACTACACACCTCATACTAGTGGGCAGCGCTGTTCCACATGGGTGGGGTTGTGGGACTTTTGAGACACTTGGGTGGTTGGTGGTGTGGTTGAGGCCCAGTGAGGACAGGTTAAAGGGTGACACTGCTGTGATGCTGTAATGTTATATTGTGATGTGTTATAATTTATTTGCATATAGTAAACTGTTTTATCCATACCCTGGTGTAAGTACTTACTGTGTGTTGTTCCTGTGTCAGGGGTTATTCTACACACTGGAATCCCTGCACAGGTGGAGGCGCTGTAAGCAGTACATTCCAGGATACACCCCAGGCTCCCAGTGGCGGAGGTTCAGGCCTCCTGTGAGCCTGACAGATAACGTACCATCCACCTGATAACATATGTAGATTTCCCCACATGGTCCCTATCTGCGATTGGGGGGGGCGGGAGGTGTGTTACAATGGTTTAACAGCACTAATTAGCATTTTAAGCTGATCCCTTCGTTTTTGGCAATGAAGGGGTTAATTTTTTAGGATATAAATATCACATGGGATTAATAGGCTCCACTTAAACCTGAGGAAGTGGCCAGTAGCGTCACGAAACGCTTTGGGAGGAGCCTAATCACGTTGCTGACCGAGAAGTGTGGAGTGAGCCTAGCAGTGACGTCAACAGTGTGCGCCCGCGCCGGGGGACACGACCGCGAGGGTGAGCACAACGACCACTGACAAACACTGAGGCTCTGTACAGACACGCTGCGGACGGCAACTTTGTTTCATTTTGAGCAGGGATACATTGTAAGTGTATTTCTCTGCTGTGTGTTTCTTAAAATTCGATCTGGTGCGGAGTGTGGAGATGTGCATCAGCAAACCAACAGAGTCCAAGAAGCTGCAGCGTGTGGGGTTCGCGAAGTAGCAGGGGAAGACGTTGGCACAAGCACAGATTCTATCAGCTGAATGCATTTCAAGCCCACTTTGTAAGTAGGCATTTATGTGGTTTTAAATCACATTTGGACTTTGCAGACTGCACTATGGTGTGTCCCCTTTCTCTTATATTCCATCCTACTAGGATGAGCAGTATCCATAAAGAGGACACTATCTAAGCAAGATCCAGGACTGGGAGTTTTCCAGATTTGAATATATCTGTGGTCAGATATGCGCCGGGGATTTTATTTGTAAATGTTGGTATCTATGTAACAAATTCCCAGAGAAGTTTGTCATTAGGATCCCCTAGGCAGCTCCACCCATTTTTAAATCCTCATCTAGGTTTTTAGTGGGTTCATCATTCAATTTGCATCACAGCAATTATATTTGCAGGTAGCTATCACCTTTATTTTGTGCACATTTTTAGGTCCAGCATTCATTTTAGGTTTTTAGTTAGAACAAATGGAGTAGGGGGAGCGAGGGATCAGTAGATATACATAAACGACGATGAAACATGCATAGAATAAACCCAATGTAGTGGGGTTGGGACAGGAACTAAAAGATAATAGTATACAGTAAAATACTATAGATACTTACACGGCCGTGTGTAAGTACAATCCAAAGAAGGTATCTTTTTGACGGAATACTGACCCCTCCACAAATAAGTGCAGGGGGATCTCCGAGGGTGTCTATATACTAGTGTAAATACTCACACGGCCCAGTGTGAGTAAGGGTGCAGGGCAGATGTCTTTAAGGTGGAGTCAGTCTGTCCAGGGTGATTCCTGGTCAATTACATCTGGTTTCTCCCATGCAGGGCTATAGCTGATCTGTACTCCTCTCTTGTTTGTATTCAGCAATGTTACTCTCCGATTCAGCGGTGTGTGGGGATAAGTGAGGCACAGTCTTAGCAGTAGGCAAAAAGAGATATTTATTGTGTATAAAAACAATAACAATATTATCACACTCACATCAAATAAAATCCCCTGGCTCCTCCGTGTGGTTCAGTCTAGCAGTAACCCGCTCCGGCCCCGCGTCCGGGGTGCAGATAGCTGGAACTAATCCGCCCGGCTGCAGATGCTGCTGAAGAGACTTTCTACGGAAGCCTCCGTGGGACAAAACAGGAACAGGTTTTGAGCAACGCGTTTCGCCGATTGGACGGCTTCCTCAGGCTCATAACATAGGTTTTTAGTTAGTGTGATAGATACCACTCACAAGCATCCTCTTAGTTAGATTAGTTGACTTCACTGATTTTAATTTGCGGGGCGCCAAGATGGTCTTCATATTCCTTGCCCTTTAGAAATCCACTGGAATCTGCTTGGCCAATTTTGAACCGATACATGGATCACTCATTAGGATTCTCCAATGTTTGTTTAGAGCTTTTTTTAATCAGGTGTGCACATGGGTTGTACTTGGCAATAAACTTTGGGAGTTCATAATTAGAATCAACCATGTTTAAGTTTTTATTTATACCAGTGTTTCACTCAATTGTTTTAGAAGACACACCCTGTCCATTTGTTTAAGCGTCTCGAGTACCTGTCCCCTACCATATCCCTTGGCCAAAAACCTACTCACTAGTAGTTGAAAAAACAAAGAAAATACAGCACCAAAAGACAGATACTGTGAAAGCTCAAAAGAGGGGCACTCAATAGGTTAAATACTTGACTGATAATGGTTTATTGTGCGGTCAAATAATCAAAATGTGAACAAACACTAAAATCAATTAAAATACATATGATGCTACTGCATTTGATCAATGTCAATATTGAACTAATATACTTGAGCAAGTGTGGGGGAAACCGGTTATATGTATGTCCATTATTGAAAGAAATTATAATAAACACCAGCATTACAGATAACAACCCTAGATCACGAAGTTGTAATCACAGCAATCCCTGAGCACAAAACAAGGGGTTAAGAAAAACTCCTCCCAAGTGCAGGGATGGCTGTCCAGCTGGGAATGAATGGTTAATTACTATGAGTAAAACATAATGGACAACAAAAAACACAGGTTAATCACCCACAGGGAAGGGGGCAAATTCGCACATAACAAGAGTATATTACACAAATATCATGGTATATCTGCGTTGTATGGTCAAAGGATACATTAGTATGTACAGTTGTTATAATTTTCACCCAAAATTGACCTAAATATAATTGATAGAATACCATATGTGAATATAATTGAAGATAGTCCAGTGTATACACAAATTGTTATTTGACCGCACAATAAACCATTATCAGTCAAGTATTTAACCTATTGAGTGCCCCTCTTTTGAGCTTTCACAGTATCCGTCTTTTGGTGCTGTATTTTCTTTGTTTTTTGTACTAATTCTTGCTCTTGGGTGCACCCCCAATTTATATATTTGTATAATGAAACTTTATATGGTTTAATGGGTTAATTTACTTTATGGTAGTAGAGCTCTTCTCAGTCTTTTCTACCTCACAAGTAGTTGACTCTGAATGTTAAAATCAGACTCGAACGAACAATTCCTCCTGATCCTCAGGAAATGACTTCTTGGAATATTGTCCAACCATCTCTTATAATGGTTACTAGATGAATGAATGTATGTATGTATGTACCCATTGGTGGACACAGGTTTGAAATACGTTTTTGTACAGATTTTACCATCATCACCAACCGAGATTTCCAAATCCCCCCCAAAAAACAATTTTATATGGGTCAATGTGATAAGTGAATTTAAGATCCAAATCATTGTTGTTGAATGCGGAGAGGATAGTGGACAATTCCTCTTGATCCCCATCCCATACAATGATAAGATCATCTTAACCATGTATTAAATTGTTCAAGCAATATTATACTAGGAGAGTGCGCCTCTCTTTTTCTCAATACACACACACACACACACACGGAATATATATATATTTTTTCTTTGTTGTGTGAGATAACAAGCACAGCTGTTTCTTAATAAAACTAGAAATATAATTTATGAGCCACAATAGCTCCCAATTCTCACTTACATCTAGGATAAGAACAATGTGCACAGCCAGGTGACAGAAGACAAATGAGCCGAGCTCCACTGAGCATGTTCACCAGTCTGGATCTGTGAGGAAAAGAGGGCAAACGGGAAGAGTGTTGACTCCTTAGGGGCTTGATTTAGCTGTTTTTCAAGCAGCCGGGAGCTTATAAATTATATTTTCTATTTTACTAAGAAAAGACTGCGCTTGTCCTCTTCTTGTCTTCATAAGTAGAGCTCTACTTATTGTTTTGGGGAATTCTGTTTCTCTATTCCTGTTCCCTATGGGATGTGCCATATCAGGTCCATATTTTAAAACATTCAGAATCTTTGGTTCATTGGTGCGCAGTCGGCAGAACATGAAAAAAAAAAAAAAAAAAATAACACAATAGCACACTACTGTACTTTAATCCCCTCCCCCCAGCCCCACCAATTCTCTGTTGTGATGCTCATTCAACTTAAAAGTGCTCTGAGGGGCTCATCCAAGAACTAGGGGTCCCACTAGCTAAAGACAAAAAGGAAGGCCCAGCAGAAATATAATTTCCTGATCACCCTGGTAGTGGGCACCTTTGGGTTAATCCCTTTTCACATTATACATAGGACAGGAAATAGACTTTTGCAGGTAGGCCACGTAGCCCCCTGTAAACAGCACGGGCTATACATATCTTTCTCCTACTGTGGTAAGTCCTGTTAAGGGCAGGCACCAGTAGTAATCATGGGTTTTCCCCCTTCACGCCCTGCCCTGAGTGATAGATGCAGGCCCCTGACTCTGCTGCAGGCATGAGACAGAGGGGAGGTCCTGCTGACATCATGAGAGGTGGGGCTGACTATTTAGTAGCCAATTCCTGTGAGTGACAGTTAGTTCTCATCCGAGTCTAGTTCGAGTCTGTCCTGGGAGTTGGAGGAGAGGAGTAGGTCGAGCTCCGTCCTGGGAGCAGGAGAGAGATAGAGAACTCTGGCCTATGACATCTGGAGAGTGAGCACAGCTCCGGTGGAACAATGCCCCTCACCCTGATGAAGGGGTGATGGGGAGGATCTACCCCCACCCAGGGGATACCCTCTGAGGTGGGCATTGGGGTATTGAGGCCCCTCACAGACCATCCTGTCGGAGGGCATCTTGGAGGAAAGGAGAGGAGAGGGCCTGTATACATTTGGAGTGCCTTGTGTGCTGCTACTGCTGTGTGCGACATAGCGATAATAAAGAGACATTGCTGATTTTACCAGAGACTGTGTGTGATTCTGGAGCATCCACCCTGGGACCAGGGTTATTTCTTCTATAAGGGTCCTACCCCATATTCCTGGAAAGGTATAGAGGATGGAGGCGCTGCACCACCACTAAAGAATGAGGCAACTACCCCAGAAGCCTGGTCCTGTGTCCCCAACATCATCGCGGGAAGCTCAGGCCCTCCTGTTACCTGCAGGTATGCACCACTCAAGCACGTGTAGCCAGCCCTCACACACCCTAGATATAGCCTCTGTGTCTGGGGGGGGGGGGGGGGGTATGGGTTACAGCAATATAAGGCCCCTCCCTCTATCTGCACCTTAGTCTTTTTCCTATCCTCACAGCTAGGAGTAGGATTTTTTATTTTGTTAAAGGGACTCACCTACTGCACCTTGTGCAGATATCCAGTGTCTCAGCCTCTCTGCGCTGAAGCTCCGATCGACGCGCCCAGGTGGTGGCAAGATGGAGACCCCTAAGAGTCGGGGGAGCCCCAGGAATCCAGTACATCCGTGGGGTGGGGAGCAGCTGTAGCCGCGGGCCGGGAAGCTTGCATGCAAGGAAGCCCCAATACCAAACGGAAGGAGGGGGAGCATAGCAGCTGCGAGCCAGTGGAGGCCCAGACTCCCCGCATTAGCGTCTGGTACGCTGCGGTAAAAGGAACCCCAGGAGCCCGCTACATCGCGGAGGGGGGAGCAGCCATAGCTGCGAGCCGGAGAAAAGGCTCAAATTGACCGCACTAGCGTCGGGAACGCTCCAGTAAGAAGGAACAGTGCACGCGACCGCACGGGAGCGTGCACGTCACGTTCCGGCCGGCAGATGCGTGCACACGCGGGCCGTGCACGAGCACTGTATGACGTCAGAGAAGCGACGGACACACTGTGTGTATGTGTGAGTGAGGCTGCAGCATGGAACGCTCAGCAGGGAGAAGCCATGTGCTGGAAATAGATTCGAAAATGGAGACACCTAAAACTTGAGTTCCCAAGACTAGGTGAGTCCTTTAGCTTTAGTTCTACATGGGAAAGAGAGATGGGCTATATACATTAGGGTGTATGTTTAGTATTTATTTTGTTTTTATAAAATAGTTCGGCGGTTACCCTCCCAGAAGCTGAATCCTCAAAGGGTACGGGGGAATCCCTGCAACATAAAAGGTTGCTAAGAAAACTAAATGGTGCGCAGCTTGCGAGAAACCAGCCCTAATAGGGAAGTAATTATGTGAAGATTGTCTTAAGGCAGCTGCAGGGGATTCCAACGAACAAATGAGCACTTTCCTTGTATTAATGAAGGAGGCTGTTAAACAGAGTGTTGATGCGGCAGTCCAGCAAGCTGTTAACCCTGCGCAGAAAAGATCTAGATCCCAAACCAGTCTGGATAAGGGGAAAGGTTTTTCATCAGATGAGTCTGACATTGATTGTTTTCAAGTATCAGAGGGTGAAATGGATTCATCAGATCAAGATATTCAGGAAGAGGAATCTGAATTTGATGTAGAAATGGTGGATCCACTCATCAAAGCCATGAGACAGGCATTGGAACTAGAAGATACTGAGGAGTTAACCCACAAGAAGGATAAACTTTTTGGGGCGAGGCAAAGAAAAGGTAGAGTCTTTCCTATCCATCAGGTAGAGTTGGCGCGACCAGACGCCGAGTATTTACGCCTAGAAGGTTTGGGAAGATGTATCCATTCCCACAAGAGGAGGTAAAATTTTGGGATGTCAGCCCAAAGGTGGATACTGCTATATCCTGAATAGTAAAAAAGACCACAACCCCAATAGAGGAAGCAGCGTCATTAAAGGACGCTATGGATAGAAAGATGGATTACGTACTGAAGAAAGTATACGTTACAGCAGGAACATCCTACAAGCCAGCCATAGCAACTACGTCAGCAGCAAGGGCTATGCGAGTGTGGATTGCCAACATAGAAGAGGCAATAGACAAGGGTGTAAAAAGAAGTGCTATCCTTAAGGCACTGTCTGAAGTAAAGTGGGCAACAGACTACATAGCGGAGGCTTCATTGGATGCTGTAAAATTAGTAGCTAAATCTATGGCGCTAGCAGTATCAGCAAGAAGGGCTTTATGGCTCAGACAGTGGATGGCTGACACAGCATCAAAGAACAGCTTATGTGGACTACCATTTGAAGGTGAATTCCTCTTTGGCAACAAACTGGATGCCATAATAACAAAAGCATCAGGAGGTAAGAGCACTTTTTTACCTCAGGAAAACAGAGCCAGAAGATTCGGTTTCCAGCAGACTAATAGAAACCAGTATAAAGAAGCAAAGGCATATAGACCTGGCAGGTCATTCCCAAGACAAACAACATGGAGGGGCGGCCAGAACCGGCTTTTTTGTGGCGCCAGAGGAAGAGGATCATTTGCAAAGAACAAGTCCACATGAAGGTCAGAGGGCCCAGCAGTTGCCAGTAGGAGGGCGACTGAAGCAGTTTTCTGCAACATGGGCCCAAACAATACAGGACAATTGGGTATTAGAGACCATTCGTCAGGGGTACAGTATAGAATTCAGAGAGATGCCAAGAAGAAATATTCGGCTTTAAAGAGGTTATTACAAGCAAAAGTAATAAAGAAGGTACCTCAGGAAGACAGAGGAAGTGGAATTTATTCCAGAATATTTCTAGTAAAGAAATCTACAGGGGATTACAGAGCAATCCTAGACCTAAGAAAGGTACATTTATTCTTGAAAATAAGAAAATTCAAGATGTTGTTGTTGAACCTGATTATTCAAGAGGTACAACCAGGAGACTGGATGGTGGCGATAGACTTAAAAGACGCTTATCTACATGTGCCCATAGCAAAGAGACACCAAAGATTTCTAAGGTTTGCAGTAAATCAAGATCATTATCAGTACACAGCACTGCCATTTGGTCTGGCGACTTCCCCAAGGACGTTTACAAAGGTTCTAGCCCCTCTAGTGGCAGAAATGAGAGAAAGAGGGGTAGAGATATACCCATACCTGGACGACATCCTGGTAAAATCAAAAAGCCTGGAGAAACTACAACAAGACCAGAAGATGGTTATAACCTTCCTGGAACAGCACGGTTGGTTAATAAACAGAGACAAGAGTCATCTCATGCCCACTCAACTGTTAAGATTTCTGGGGGTAGAATTCGATATGGCAAAAGGAGAAGTGAGACTACCAGACGCAAAGAGGCAAGACATAGCCATGCAAACAAAGAAGCTCAGGAAAGCTGCCAGGACTTCAGCAGAAAAATGCATGAAGCTCCTGGGAAAATTCGCTGCAACATTAAGCGTCACAAAATCGGCAGCACTACATATGAGACCATTACAAAACTATTTTTTACAACAGTGGAACGGGAATCACAAAAACACAAGACAAAGAATCTTGTTACACCCACACACAAAGCAGGAATTAAAGTGGTGAGAAGATACCCGAAACCTGGGAAAAGGGCAAACACTACACCCAGTACAGTGGGTAAGAATTACTACAGATGCGAGCAACGCAGGTTGGGGTGCCCAAATGGGAGAAACATTGGTGCAAGGAACCTGGACAGACCAGAAAAAGCATCTTCCATCAAATCTGCTGGAATTAAAAGCAGTACAAAGGGCCTTAGAAGCTTTCCAAGACCATATAAGAGGTGGCTGTATAAAAATAGAATCAGACAACAGGTCAGTTGTCAAGTATATAGCCAAGCAAGGAGGAACCAGGAGCAGAAAGCTGATGAACCTCACAGCAGAAATCCTCTTTTGGGCAGAGCGCCACTTGACGCAAATTACAGCCATACATATCCCAGGACTGGAAAATGTCACAGCAGACTTTCTAAGTCGGAACATCATACACCCAGGAGAATGGGCATTAGACCCACAGGTGTTTCAAGAACTGGTAGAGCGATGGGGTCAGCCAGACATAGATCTCATGGCGACACATCAGAACCGCAAGGTAAGGAACTACTGTGCCAGACAGTTTCATCCAAGCGCACAGGGTACAGATGCTCTCAGTTTCAATAGGGACTTCAAGTTGGCATACCTGTTCCCTCCAATTCCCCTAATTCCGAAAGCAATCAGGAAAATCAGGGAAGACCAAGCAGAGGTGATATTCGTAGCACCATACTGGCCAAGAAGGCTTTGGTTCACACACTTGGTGAATATGGCAGTAGATACAACATGGCACATACCAGATCGCAAAGGACGGATGCGACAGGGGCCAATATGTCATCCGAACGCCAAACAATGGGCCTTGACGGCATGGCGATTGAGCGGGAAACATTGAGACTGAAGGGTTGTTCAGACAAAACAATCCAGACCCTTTTACAAGCAAGGAAAGGTTCCACATCTAAAGTATACCATAGAATCTGGCTTTGCTTTCGCGATTGGTGTGGAAAAGAAAAACAAAATTTCCTTTCACCTAGAATTGTATCAATAGTGGAGTTCCTGCAAAAGGGATTTGAGAAAGGTCTCAGTCTTAGCTCATTGAAAGTACAGGTGTCTGCACTATTAGCCTTGTTGGAAAGAAATCTGGCAATGGAAAGATTGATCATCAGGTTCTTGCAGGCAGTTAAAAGGTTAAGGCCTCAAATCAAGAACAGGGTACCTACATGGGACTTGTCCCTAGTATTGGATGTACTAACAGCAGCTCCGTTTGAACCTATACAGGAGATAGGCTTAAAATGGTTATCATGGAAAATGGCGTTTTTTATAGCAATCACCTCAGCAAGGAGAGTGGGAGAACCACAGGCGCTATCAGCCAAAGAACCATTCCTAGTCATACATCAAGACAAGGCAGTTCTCAGACCAGTGCATCAATTCCTGCCAAAGGGTGTATCGCAGTTCCATATGAATCAAGAAATTGTGATTCCGTCATTCTGTCCAGAACCAAAGAATAAGAAAGAAGAAAGACTACACAAATTAGACGTGGTAAGATGTCTAAAAGTGTACATGAAATCCAAGGGGGGAGGAAGGGAGCAGAATCGTCAGGAACACCCAGAAAAGAACATAAACATAAAAAACATAGTGTAATATGTAGATGAATGTGAATCAAATATAAATCAGGATCAGCTTGGCTCTTATGAAGGGCCTACTTACAAAAAGTAAGATCAAAACCAGTGTTTGTATGGTTAAAGATGGAGATGTAATCTCTTATTCTTGGGATCGTTGGCTGCAGCAATTATTGCTGAAGTGCACAGGATGGTGTGTCTGCCGGGGCTTTATCCCTCACAGTTCATCAGCCGCATTCATACAGAGAGAAGAGGAGAGCATAGTGTTTTACCAGGTAACAACACAGACTTTATCGTTGTATCAAAAAGATATGTACTCACAATAGAACATGTGAACGCAGTCACATAACGGTTTCTTTTGGGCAACAGCAAGACGGCTCGGCAGATGGAAAAGATTAAGTCCTCCACTTCACCATAGATTCCCCTTCTCGAGGGTGCCCCCTTGTCCGGTGCCGGTGGATGGCGTCTGACGTCACTTCCTGGCCTGGAGGTGACGACTTCCGGTGGAGAAGGGAAGATCGGAGGAATTGGAGGAGTCGCCGGACCGCAGCAGTGCCTCTAGGATGGGAGCAGGTTCTCAGGCAGTCAGAGTGTCAGACTGCACTGTAGTTGTGTTCCGCTTCCTTCCTTAACTGGCTCAACGCGTTTCACTGCATCCGCAGCTTCCTCAGGAGCAATTAGTGTGTCCCATAGTGGGTGTTACTTAAATAGCGTCCTCAATAAAGACACTAATTGGACAATTACAATCAAATAAATTAAATAAATTACACACAGTTTCTCCCATGTGGGTACATAATACTGTGGTCAAAAATATTGGCGCATAATTATATATATTCATTTTATTCACTTAAAAAATTATAAAAAGGATAATAAAAAACAATGTTAAAAATCTATAAATTTGAATCTGGATTGAACTAATAAAAGGCTAAGACAGCATAGAAACTCGGATTAAAGACAATCAATGGAGGAGGTCCACATATAGATAAAAGAGATAAAAAATATATAAATAAAACAGGAACAAAAATGGGAGGGAGAGAGAGAACACATATTAGTGATATAGATAATACATTTGAATTCAGATAACAGCATATTAATTTTAAAATTAATAAAATTAGATTAAATAGTATATATAATAAGTCAATTTAAAGTGCAAGTGTAGAACTTAGAGGAAGGGTGCAATTTCAAAATCCACATTTAGACCATTTGGTGTCAGTGTATTGAGTTTATGTACCCAGTACATTTCTCTTCTACTAAGATCTAATTTTCTGTCCCTTCCTCTCCAATGTTGTACTACATGTTCAATTGCGGTAAACTTCAAGCCTTCTGTGTTGGAATTGTGGAATATAGAAAAGTGCTTAGAGACATTGTGGGACTGTACACTTCGTCTGATATTGCTCAGGTGTTCTATGATACGTGTCTTAATAGCTCTTGTTGTTTTGCCCACGTATTGTAGCCCACATGGGCACTCAAGGAGGTAGATAATATAATTTGAGGTACAATTCATATATTGTTTTATCTTATATTCTTCATGTTTATTATTACTCTTAAATTTCTTTTTGTCCTGATTTTTGTGTCCGCAGGCTTTGCAGGAACTACACCCATAGAACCCTTCCAGTTTTTGGAGCCATCCGTCTTTATTTATTTCCAGTTTTTTTAAAGCACTTGGAGCTATCATTCCCTTCAGGTTTTTTGCCTTCTTGAAAATAACCTCAGGATAATGTGGCAAATTATCTTTTAAAATGGGATCATTCAATAAGATATGCCAATGTTTATTGATTATTTTCTTGATGTTAGTTGACTCTTTATTAAAAGAAGTTAAAAATGCTGTGTCGAATTTGGTCTGGAGAGTTTCATCTTTATTTTTAGGTACTATTAAATCCTGTCTATTCAGACAGTTGGCTTTTTCAAATGCCACATCTAGGAGGTCTGACTTATAGTGTTTCTCGACGAAACGTTCTTTCAGAGTGTTGCATTGGTCATTAAATACCATTGTGTCAGTGCAATTACGGCGCATCCTCCTAAACTGATTATATGGGACATTGTCCATCCATAAATTCTGATGGCAACTTGTGCGCAATATATAGTTGTTACTGTCCACTTCTTTGAAGTAGGACCGAGTTTTTAAAGTGCCATTTTCTATATAAATGTTAAGGTCAAGATAATTAAGAGAGGTTTTGCTTGTAACTGAAGTAAATTTCAAGTTATAATTGTTTATGTTTAGACTTGATAAAAAGGAGTCCAAACTCTCCTGGGTGCCTTCCCAAATTAAAATGACATCATCGATGTAGCGCCGCCATAGGACGAGGTCCGCCCCCTGAACACCTCCGGGCCATATGTGATGTTCCTCCCAGAGTCCCATAAAAAGGTTGGCGTAGCTGGGAGCAAACCTCGTACCCATGGCGGTGCCACATCTCTGAATATAAAAATTGTTATCAAACCAAAAATAATTTTTATCAAGAATAAAACATATACTATCCACAATGAATTGAATTTGCTGATCGTTCAAATCTTGTTCTTGTCTGAGGAAAAAGTTTATTGCTTCACATCCTAAGTTTTTCTCTATAGACGTGTATAAAGACACAACATCTATAGTAGCCATAATATACTTCTCATTCCAAGTGATATTTTCTAACAGATACAGCACCTCCGTTGTATCTTTCAAATATGATTTAAGATTTTTAACATGGCTCTGGAGAAAGGTATCAATATATGCCGACAAGTTCGAAGTTAACGAATTAATGCCGGAGATGATCGGTCTTCCGGGAGGTTGTTGCATACATTTGTGGACCTTAGGCAGTGTATAAAATATAGGTAGCTGGGGACACTCATTAAAAAGGAATTTGTATTCATCTTCATTGAGTATACCCAACTCCTTTCCTCGATCCAAAAGTAGTTTCAAATCATTTTTAAAGGTACTGGTTGGATTATGTTTGAGAATTTCATACGTTTTTTTATTCCCTAGGAGGCGGTTTGCTTCCCTTAGGTAGTCATCTCTATTTTGGATGACTACACCTCCTCCTTTGTCAGCCTGTTTGATAACTATATTGGTGTTATTTGTTATTTCTTCTAGAGCAGCTCTCTCTTCTTTATTCATATTATTCCTCGTTTTAGATTTATTGTTTTTTGAGAGTTCTTCAAATTCTTTGGTGATTAGTTTATAGAACACGTCTATATGATTACCCATACAATAGGAGGGATTAAATGTCGATTTATTTTTAAAATTAGTGTGTTTAAATGTGTCACTTTCTGTCTCTATAATTTGTTTAGGATTACTCATCCTTGACTCTATGTTTTTACTTAGAAAAAATCTTTTCACTGTTAGTGTACATGGAAAGGATGCGAGATATCAGAAAGTCAGACAGACTATTCATCATTCCAGAGGGACCGAAGAAAGGTCAAGCAGCATCAAAGACAACAATTTCCCAGTGGATAGTGTCTTGTATTATAAAGGCTTATGAAAGCAAAGGACAAGATAAACCTTTGAACATTAAAGCTCATTCTACAAGGGCCATGTCTACTTCATGGGCATTTAAAGCCCAGGCTACACCAGGACAGATATGCAAAGCGGCGGTCTGGTCCTCATTCAATACATTCTTGAAATACTACAGACTAGACGTACAATCATCAGCTGACGCAAGCTTTGGTCGTAGAGTGTTAGAATCTGTAGTGAAATAAAGTGCATTAATAAAGGTCAAACTGATAAAGGCATTAACTGGTGGTGTTTATTCTGATGTATCCCTCCCTAAAATTGTCACTGCTTGGGTATGTCCCAATGGTGCCCACTGCCAGGGTGATCAGGAAAGAAGAACATTTAAAACAACTTACCGTAATTTTATTTTCCTGGAAGCATGGCAGTGGGCACATAGTTACCCTCCCTGTGTACTGTATGTCTAATGCCTATCAGTTATATATTTCAGCTATGGAAGAATCGTAAGACTAAGGTGCAGGTAGAGGGAAGGGCCTTATATGGCCTACCTGCAAAAGTCTATTTCCTGTCCTACCAAGAGTGAGAAGGGATTATCCAAAGGTGCCCACTGCCATGGTTCCAGGAAAAGAAAATTATGGTAAGTTGTTTTAAATTTTCTCCTTTCTGGGCATTGAAATCAGGGCCACTTTATACATTAGGCCAACTAGGCACTGTACCTAGGGCCTACGAACCTTTTAGGGCCTACAATATTTCACTTGAAAAAATACCTAAACAAAAATAAATCACAAAATAAGAGAAAACAGCAAATTTTAATTTAAAATGCCTTCGAAGTATCGATACCTTTAAATATCGAAACAAAAGTATCGATGCCAAATATCACTAGTATCGAAAGAAACAAGCAAACGATGAAATTAGCATAAAAATATTGGACACACAGGCCTCTAGAAATAAAAGTGCCTAGGGCATACAAAGGTCTTAAACCGGCCCTGATTGAAATTGACACAGTGGCTAAAGAATAACGCTGACACACAGACAAAGTCAGGAAGCGAAGAGCTAGTTTATGTCAGTTCCTGGAGGTAGGTAAAGTGACCATAAAACAAATGCAGTCATTACTGGGTTTCCTGAATTTCACCTGTAGAGTCATTCCCATGGGCAGAATATTTAACTGTAGGCTAGAGGAGGGGTGCACAAACTTTTGGCCCTGCGTCCCCCTGCCTGCTCAGCCCAAGTGCTCGTGCCACCCCTACCTGGTATCCGGCGTCAAATAATGCCGCGGGGTCATGTCACGTTACGTCACATGACCCGCCACTTTGCCATGTCGAGTCGCCCAAAGCCATCAGAGAGAAGGCGAGTTACAGAGGCCTTGCGTGCTCCCCAGCATTTAATTTAAATGCTTTGGGAAGAGCGCGCGACCTCTTAAACCGCCACAGCCCCCCAAAAATTATTGCGCCCCTCCAGTTTGCACACCCCTGGACTAGAGAGGGCTACCACATGAATAAAAAAAAAAGCCCCAGAACCGCATCACAAAAGAGCTGAAGGGGAGATTTATAGTTGAACCGGCTAAAGAATGCCTCCATACCTTTACATGTCGTGGTTAGAGGACAGCCAAACAAATAAGGAAGTGCAGTTGTTTACTGATGCAGCAAGGGTACGCAGCTTCGAAGCATTGTACAGAGGGGAGTGCTGTGCCGAGATATGGCCATCAGACAGGGTAGTCAGGGCTAACCAAAAAATATGGCTTTCCTAGACCTCTTCCCCATAATTGTTGTAGTAGAATTATGGGCCAACAAATGTAGCAACAAGCACATCATAGTCTGGTCAGATAACCGGGGGTTAGTCAGTGCAGGAGATGCTCTATCAGCAACATCACAACCAGTGATAACATTATCACGCGGCTGGTCCTGCTATGCATGGAAAGCAACATAAACCAAGGCAAAACATGTCCTAGGGAGGCCGAACAAAATGGCAGATGCATTGTCCCGCAAGCAAAAAAGGTGTAACCTGCCCAAATCGGGAAAGTCTGAAGGCACTCAATAACGGATTAACTTCCTACTGACCCAAAACTGCGGAGGGATGTTGCGTGCGAAAGCAGGTTACAGAAAGACATTACTAAAGATTGTCGTCAGGCACATCCTGATAGGGTGGGGCATAGTGCCAACAAGGGGACAAAAGCGAGCCAGTAACCGTTGAAATGCTAAATTATCATAACAAAAGCTGCAGTGTCAATATGCACAGAGCCTTACAAATCTATGTTATCTAAAAACAGGCTTTGGTTCTGCTTTTTTTGGGAGTGTTCAAAATAGAATTAGTGGCAGCATCAAAGGCAGGCCGGGACTCCAGCTTACTGTTGGAAAATTTGCTAATCAGTAACCGCACAATAGAATGCCGAATACACGGACAAAAACTGATCAGGCGGGCCGAGAGGCCCGGGTACATAAAAACAAAAAGCACAAAATAAGAGGACATGCTCAGTACTGCAGAGTGGTACACAATGCATCAACCACAAGGGGCCAATTTTTTTTTTCTGATGAACAGTAATTTAACCCGACTAACAAGTACCAATTTCACAGCATATTTAAGTGATACCTCCAAGCAGGGGACATAAACCCCCAAAACTTTAGGACACACCCCTTTAAGATGTGTGCTGCAAGAGCAACGTCAGATCACGGTTGGCCCGGTGGAGCACATCACACAAAATTGGGGAGGTGGAGATCTAACTCATACAGAAAGTATACTAGGCAAAGATAGGAAAGTAAATAACTTATGTTGGAACATTTTTTTGCTGCCTTCTCTATGGAAAAACCTAGCAAAGCGTGCGTTTAGCTGATAGGCTACTCTTTTAGTCAACGCGGGCACGGGGCACTTTGTGGTCTGCTACAGGGCATATCGCAACTTCAGCCTTAACATGAACACAATGTTGATTGAGTTTGAGTATAATGAAACGCTGGCCTTTACTCAAGATTAAAGACATCCAACTCAAGCAGACATTAAGCTCCTTTATGGTGGCAGAGGTTAACAATAACAACATGCACAAAGTTTTGGTCATTGTCAGGTGCATTGAGTGTTGGAATAAACATGAGGCAGCATGGGTGCATCTGTGCCCCACACATGCTGTGACGTGTATCTTCCCTTCTTTCTCGCAGGTCATCTACAGCAGGCCTGCACAACTCGTAAAGCGAGATAGGCCGAACTGCTCCAAGCAAAAAAATATTGGGCCACACGGGTAAAATCATCATCATCGTCATCATCATCATCATCTCTCCTCCAGCACCTCTCATCATCATCATCCTCATATATCTCCCCCAGCACCCCTCATCATCATCCTCATATATCCCCCAGAACACCTCACTATCAACCTTTGCGATACTCCCCATCTATCTCTCATACCCCCATCTCTCCCCCTCAACCACACACATAATACTCCCCCTCCACATCAAACACACAATACCCCCCTGCACAACACACACAGGTACAAACTGCCGCCCCCCCTCCCCCGGCGGCCAGCCTATCACCCCGGGCGGGAAGCCACAGGTTCCCGGGGCAGAATGGGGGGACACCGCGCAGCCACCTCTGCCCGCCCCCGCGCCCATCTCCCGCACCAAAGGGACCGGGGGGGAAGGGAGCGCCAGGACAGGAGGCAAAGGAACAAAAACCCACCTCCTATCACCCCGGGCGGGCAGAGGGGGGAGACACCGCGCAGAGGAGCCAGGAGCGGGCAGAGACACAAACGCCACGTGTGCTCTGCAGAAGGAAGTGGAAGCCCCGCCTCCGGTACCCTCTGACCTGCAGCCAATCCCCTGTGGCCCAGCCGGCTTTCTAAGTCCCGCCCCCCGGCATCCATTCATTCAACATAGAAAAAAAAACTTACCTGCTCCCGCACGGCATCCTCCTCACCGCCGCCGCCTCGCTGCATACCGGGATCAGGGCCAAAACCCGGGCCATTTCCGGGACAGACAGGGAACCAGGACAGGACACAAAAAACCGGGACTGTCCCGGCAAAAGCGGGACAAATGGTCACCCTAGCCCTAAAGAACTATGCAAAAGCCAGCCTCCCTGTTATAAATCCAATTCAAAAGCTTGGATGACTGGGATTCTTTTCTCAAATTGGTTCACAGACTATTTTAAGCCTACTGTTGAGGCTTATTGCAGGAGCAAGATTTCAGGGTGAGGCAGCCGGTGCTGGTACAGAAGCTGCAGGAAGTTATCCACGTGAGCTTGCTAAGGTCATGGAAGGAGGTGGATACACTAAGCAGCAGATTTTCACCGTGGATGAAACGGGCCTATATTGGGAGAAGATGCCGTCTCAGACTTTTATTGCTAAAGAGGAGAAGGCAATGCCTGGCTTCAAACCTGCAAAAGACAGGATACTCTCTTGTTAGGCGCTAATGCAGCTGGTGATTGCAAGTTAAACCTATGATGATTTACCTATCAGAAAATCCTAGGGCCCTAAAGAACTATGCAAAAGCCTCCCTGTTATAAATCCAATTCAAAAGCTTGGATGACTGGCCTTTTCTCAAATTGGTTCACAGACTATTTTAAGCCTATTGTTGAGTCTTTTTGCAGGAGCAAGATTTTACTTCTCACATACAATGCCCCAAGCCATCCTAAAGGTCTGATTAGTTTGTACAGGGAGATAACATGTACAGGCAGTCCTCGTTTTACAACGCTTCGCTTTACAACGAATGGCTTATCCAACGCTATGCAATGCGTACCTATATTCATTTTTACAACGCCAAAATGGCTTATCCAACGCTCTTACAATGCAAAGTTGTTTATGTGTATATAATATATATATATCATATAATACAATATTATATTATACTATATATGATATTATTAAATTACATGATATGTTATATCTTATACTATATTAGTGAAAGCACTGTATGCCTGCCTGGATGTCCGGTGTCCCTAGGGGAAATCTCATTGGTCCCTTGGGCCGCCCGCCCCCGCACACCTCTCATTGGCCTGAGGCGGAGTGACGGGCCACACGCACGCACACACACACACACACACACACACACAACACAGCAGCTCTATACACACACACACACAACACAGCAGCTCTATACACACACACACACACACAACACAGCAGCTCTATACACGCCCCTGCACCTCCAATCACCCACCCTGCACCTCCAATCACCCCCCCTGCACCTCCAATCACTGCACCTCACCCCCCTGCACCTCACCACCTCAATGCACCTCACCTCAATGCACCTCACATCACTCCCCTGCAAATATCCACGTTGGGATCAGGGGGGGAGCGGCCGCAGAAGAGCTCAGCTGGCTGTGACTTCCCCCTCCGTCCCACTTTGCGAGCGGGGGGGGGGGGGTAGGCCCTGCGCAATCGCGCCGGGACCGCGGGGAATCGCCACGGTTTTTTTTTTTTTTAATCTCATTGCGGGCCGCAGAGAGAGGCCAGGCGGGCCGTATGTTGTGCAGGCCTGTCTTAGAAATCCTATTCGCTAAGGAGAACTTTGGCTAAGGCTATTGATGTCTCAGACAGTGACACAGCAGCTGGGCCCAGAGAAAATAAATTAAAGCATTTTGGAAAGTCCTCACAATATTGGGTGGTATAAAAACTATTAGAGATGCATGGGAGGAAGGGAAAGAAGCAACCTTAAAAGGTGTTTGGGGGAAGCTAATTCCCTCACTTATGGATGATTATGAAGATTTGGAGAAGCACGTGGAGGAAGCCACTACGAATGTTTTGGAAATAGCGAGGGAATTAGAATTGGAAGTCCAGCCTGAGGATGTAAAAGAATTGCTTGTGTCCCACGACGAGCCCCTAACAGCCGAAGATCTTCTTCTGGTTGATGAGCAAAGAAGGATGTTTTGCAGCGAGGAGTCACATCCTGGTGATAGTCCTGCTGTCCCAAATGACAACCAAGGGATTGGAAGAAGCTATCAACTGTATCGAAAAGGGGATGGCAGCTTCTGAGAGGATTGATCCAAATTTTGAAAGAAGTTCTCCAGTGAATGCGAGCCTTCTAAACGGGATTGCATGCGGTAAAGAAAGTCTAAGGGAAAGGAGACGGCAATCCTCACGGCAAATTACATTGCTTTTGTACTTTAAGAAAGTACCATCACAACCTTCAACTGCGACAGCTACCCGTGAAGAATCTTCACATCCAACAGTAACATCAACACAAAGTCCTGCAAGAGATTCATCCAATTCTCCATCATCAAAACGGATAAGATGTGTTGAGTCCTATAATGACCATCAACCATCAATGTCATCGTTTGGACAATAAATATACAGTACAGTAGTTACAGTACTGTGCTGCATGTGTTATTCTTTATTGCACTGTTCCTTGTTACAGTAATGTGTGACAGCCTATGTGCAAGTTTTGTATTTTTTGCATTTTCACTCTTTAGAGTTTTGCAGAGTTTTTGGATAATGCAGGGACCATGTGTGACACATTGGGGTGTAGGATTATTCCTGCCTAAGCACAGTACTGTACAGCAGTGTTCAGTGCAGCACAGTGTTCAGTGTACAGTACTGTACAGCACAGTGTTCAGTGTACAGTGTTCTGTGGTTGTCATGCTACTGTACACAATAAAATATGCCTCCATGGTACCTGTACAATGCTGTAAGTGTGAGCCTTTTTCTTGACATGCGTGTTGGCTGGGATGCTGGTTCTGTGCTTGAGTGCTGCAGCTCTATATCGAAGTTGCTGTATGTAGGAGCGATAACCTCCTCTGTGTCCCCCATATTCTATGTCCGGGTTACTGTACCCCTGTACCTACAGTACTAACCCAGCTCTGTGCCTGGGTTACTGTGTCCTCCCTGTGCCCCATTACCCAGCTCTGTGCCTGGGTTACTGTGTCCTCCCTGTGCCCCATTACCCAGCTCTGTGCCTGGGTTACTGTGTCCTCCCTGTGCCCCCTTACCCAGCTCTGTGCCTGGGTTACTGTGTCCTCCCTGTGCCCTATACCCAGCTGTGTGTCTGGGTTACTGTGTCCTCCTAGTGCCCCTTTAACCAGCTGTGTGCCTGGGTTACTGTGTCCTCCCTGTGCCCTATACCCAGCTGTGTGTCTGGGTTACTGTGTCCTCC
>WSYH01003301.1:0-55155 GCA_036426205.1 Ascaphus truei
CATGTATTACTACTGTGAAGCGCTATGTACACTAATGGCGCTATATAAATAAAGACATACAATACAATACAATACAATATGGTATGGCTGTCCTCAAGAAACATTTATTTGAGGTACCTTCCCCAAAATTGGCGCATAGGTTCCTGGGCCCTTTTCTGATAATTGAACAGATTAATCCGGTAGCATTCCGGCTTCAACTTCCCGACAGCATGAAAATACCAAACTTGTTTCACACATCTCTACTCAAGCCTTCGTATCCAGTCATTTCTTCCCCAACCATAACCGTAGGCCTGATCCGGTTATTACCCAGAATAGGGAAGAATATGAGGTCCAGTCCCTGTTTGATTCTCGCATATCCAGGGGTCAACTGCAGTTCCTCGTGCACTGGAAGGGTTTCGGCCCAGAAGAAAGTTCTTGGGTTCCACTTCGTGATATCCACGCTCCGGTTCTTCTGAAGACTTTCAGGAAGAAGTTTCCGAACAAACTATTTAAGGACCGTCCCGAGGCCGTTCCTGAAGAGGGGGGTACTGTAAGGAATCTGGTGTCTAAGCGCCGTCAGCGCGACCATTATTCACCTCCTGTCGGTACTCAGGCGTCCAAGCGTCTGCAGCGCAATTCCCACATACCTCCGTTGTCTGCCACTGGCACTCTGGCTCCTTGCCATCACAGGATTGCACCAACCGAAGAGGTGCCTGTTGAACCGCAGCCTCTGCGTGTCTCCAGCTTCGCGCTCTATGCGCACACGTGCGTCTGTCACTGACCCCATGCGCATATGCGTGTCAGTCACCGAATCCACGCACACACGCACGCCAGCCCCAGACGTTATGCGCATGTATTCCCAGCTTACAGAGCACACGCCTCACAGAGCACTTTTAACCACTGCTCCTGCAGTGAGGAGTCGCCTCCAAGCATCACACAGTTCCATGCAAATCAATGACTACACGCAGCTGGGCTGTAACACCTCCCTCCTTTCAGGGAGGACTCCTTGCAGTCCTCCAGGCCTGCCCCCTTTTCCATTGGCCTGCCCAGCCTTATTATGCCTGTGCTTCCCATCACTCGTCGCTCGACATAGTTCTGTATGGAAGCATTTGACTACTCTCTCAGTGATTCCTCAGGTATTGACGCGGATTGGATGACTACCCCCTCTGGCTCTCGACTTCGGCTCTACTTGGACTTCGTGACTTCTGGCATCCCTGAAAAACGGCTTATACCTTCGACCTTCCGCAACTCTCCAATCCCTGACCTTGGCAATGGCAATAACTACTCTTCCTCTACTACCGGTACCGGCAAGTATTGTCTTCCTTACTATACCTGGCCTGGCAACACTAACACCACACTCCGGACGCGCTCCCTTTGCTGCGGGTGCGTGTTTCCCTACGTCCCACCTCAGCACAGGGGACGGGTCTGGTCTGCGGGCAGCGCCGGCGTAACATTATGTCGAGCCTACAAAACGCAGACCAGACTGAATTAAGTATGATATATTTACAGAGAAAGTATTTATATATATTTACAGAGAAAGTATTAAAATATTGAATAATTGATATTATAGGGAATACTAACAGTAATGTTCAAGAAATGGGAAGAAAAATTAATGAAAATCAACAGTAAATACTTTAGTATTTTTTTTTTACTTTTGCCAAAAGTTCAGAAGATTTCCAGCAACAAATCAGAGAACTCTCTGTACCAAGTAAGAAGGTGGTCCACAATATTAATCTCAACAAGACCCAAAGTGATGTTCAACAAATGTGTCAACTCAACACTGATCAAAATAAATTGAAAAGTACTAAAATAAGTTGAAAACTATTTCATTTAGTAAGGAAGTATCAATGATGGGAGTGTTTTGAATCACTGTAAATCAAAAGGAGAATAAAAATAGAATGGAGCGCGTTTGGAAAAAACAAGACAATATTTCAAGGAAATTCTCCACTGAGTCTCAAGAGAAAAGTGTTTGACCAGTGTATTCTGCTTGTGTTCACATACTGTATAGATGTGTTGGCCCCTAAATACAAAGATAATTAAGAAGATTCAAAGTATTGAGAGATGTACAGTATTCTAGGTGTTACCATAGAGACAGGAAAATGAATGAATGGGTTTTGAAAGCAAACAAAAGTCGGTGACATCATAAATTAAAATGGCAATGTGCCGAAAATATCTCAAGAATTAAAGACTATTGTTGGATGAACGAAGACGGTACTCAACTGGAATCCAACAGATATAAAAAAAAAAACAGTGACAAAAAGTAATATGGGAGAATGAAATTAGAAATGTGGTGTAGAACATAGAGAAGAGAGGCTTACAAGCGCAAGCTAGCTCTCTCTCGCGCGCTCTGTCTCACTCTCTCTCTTTCTCTCTCACCTATAGAGAATGGCAGGAAGGCGTCATTCCTTTTGAAAGAGCCGTTTTCATCCAAAAAGTGTCCAGGGTCAAATATTCCTGGGTTCTTAAAGTGTTTTGGATCCTTTAGGACAGAGGACAACAGAGGGGACACGATGGTACCCTAAAATAGAGCATATGGAATATAAAATATTAGTTAACCCACAATAAGCATCATGTACGATAAATTAAAGGGGGAAATCCATATTGCATTTAAGTGAGCTTTTAACCCATTAAACATGTCACTATATTTTGTTCACTTTGGACCTACATAGTACTGACCATTTAACCCAGTTGTGTCAAACTCACTTCATATGGCGGGCCTGATCATATTTCATAATACTTAGTTCGGGCCATAAATTATCAAAATACACAAATATATCAGTACGGTTGTATGCTAAATGTTGACAATAATAAAGAACAATAATATCACTAATACAACTAATATTATTACAAGAACACAAACATGGGGGACTACGAGGTACTGTAAGTCACTTCAAAGAAATTCACTTTGACTACACACCACTGTGAATAAAACATAACATTTATTTATAAAGTAAAACATATATTATTAAATATATAACATGATGTGTGGGGGTATGAATCCAAGGGATAGTGTGCGATTAGCTCTACGCCTTTTCTACTGACAAGTGACCAGCAGGATTTCTAGAGGATTACCTACTGTACACCATAGTAAAAACTGGTAAACTAGTTATCCCATCAGGTGCATCAGAAGGAAAGTGGCAGTTGCTGCATGTAAATTCACTCTATCAGGATGTTTGGCAGTTAGGCGTGACCTCTGAGTATGTATATACCAATATAGCAACTGGCCCAGCTCTGGGCACCAACTCGTTGCAAACACTCATGGTTAGGAGAGGTAAAAACGCCATGACTCGATCCTCTGTATCTTCAGCGTTGCACCGCCAACTCTCCTGTGACTGCGACGTCACGTGGGGCGGTCATGTGACCGGCGGTGATCTCGTCCGGAAGCAGCAACTGCCCGGCGTGCGATCCAGCAGGGAAACAACAGGAAACTCCTCCAGCAGCAGCAAGAAGCAGAGCGGAGCACAGCCGTGAAGTAAACAGGGCTAGACCGATGTGGTGACTAAAAGGTTTATTGAGCAGACATGTGCAGCTGATGGATCCTCTGACGCGTTTCAGCCCTCAGGCCTTTGTCAAAGAGTGATCCATCAGTTGTGGGAGGAACATAGTTATAGGCAGAGTCAACGCAAAACACCTTCACCAGGTAGAAATCAGGTGAGGTGGGTGACTTGTCTAATCACTACATAACAGCCACTTGTTAAAAACAAGGTTAAAAACAATGCCAAGAGATACGGTACAATGTGTAAGGAGACAAATCAATACATGTTATATATATAATAAGATACTCCCAGCAACAAAAGAAATATAATCATAAGCAAAAGCAGATATACATATGTCTGATACAATATTGAATAATACAATTAATAGCAAGTGGACATCCCTGTTGAGGATGGGTGATCCGTGGCAACAACATTTTGTAACAACAACATATTTGTAACAGCAACTTTCAATGGTCTGACAATGATGACGGGAAAAAGGGGGGAAAAAGGGGGAGGGGAGGGAGGGGGGGGAAAGAGGGGTGGAAAGTGGGATGGGATAGGTACAGTAAAGCAAAGATATATAAATAAAAATATTTAATCATGAAGAAAATGTTGCAGTTCCCAGTCAACATTGAGACCATGTGGCTGGAGAGTGTTTAGAGAAAAAATCATTTGCATCTCCATTTTGTTTAACCTATTTAATCTATCCCCACCTCTGATGTGTGTAGGGATATTTAAAGAATCTGAAGTTCTTTAAACCGCCTGATGAGCATAAAGTAAAATGTTTGGATACTGGATGGGAGAGATCCTTAATTTTAATCAGTCTAATGTGTTCAGATATTCTTATGTGTAGTGGGCGGATGGTTCTGCCAACATATTTAGCATTGCAACCACATACAATTACATACACAACGTAGCTCGTGTGACAGTTTATAAATGTTGAAATTCTGTATTTGTTGTCAGTTGAAACAGTATTAACCTTTTTTGTAGGTAATGCCTGTTGACAGCATTTACAATAGCCGCATTTAAAGAACCCTTTAGGTATATTCCTAACCCTAGATTGAGATTGTGACTGAAAGAGGCTTTTGGAAAGGGATGTGGCCAAAGTATTGGCCCTCCTAAATGCAAATCTTGGTCTCTGAATAAAAGGATCCAAATCAGGATCTAGTTTCAATACATTCCAATGTTTGGATATGATGCGTTGAATTTGTGATGCCTGTCTGCTGAACTTGGTGATGAATAAAGGATTATCTTGAAACTTGTTGTGTGTCTTTGATTGTTTTTTATTACCTTTTATTACAGCATAAGTAAAGGCCTGGTCTATATCTTTCTTAGAGTACCCTCTATCTACAAACTTCGAACTTAGGTTATGTGAATGTTGGAGAAAATTATCATGGTCTGAGCATAATCTTTTATAGCGCAGAAATTGTCCCTTTGGAATCCCACGGATCAGGGATCTGGGATGACAGCTTTTTGCATATAAGTATGAATTCCTTGAATGAGGTTTTGTAAAGATATCAGTTGATATTGAGGAGTCCGGGTCACACAATTGGTACTGAAGGTACTGAAGGCAAGTGGTGACCCCCGGACACCTACGGGAACACCCGAGGTCCACCGCCGGCCTATTGTACCATTCCTGTGCCTAAAAAAATACCTATGAGTTTTGTATATACAGTAAGGGGGGTATAGGTGTTGTTGGGGGCACAGAGGGTGATTGTGTTGTGTATTGCAATGTTTATTGGGGGCAATTGTCCCCAATAAACATGCACTGTGACTTAACCCCTTCATTGCTTTAACGGATAGCCGCTAAGTTAATGAAGCAGCATTACTGTATTTGTATTAATAGTGTAGATGTGCAGGGGGTCTCCGGAGATGAAGCATGTTGGGTTTATGTCCGGGGACCCCCTGCTTCCCGAGAAACAGGCCCGGTTATGGGGTGCCGGTATCTCCTATGAATGGAAATGCCCCGCGTCACGTGATCGGGCTATCTCCATGCATAGGACATCATACCTCTTCATATCTCGTGAAGCAGGGGGTCCCCAGACATAAAACAAACGTGGTTCATCTCCGGAGACCCCCTGCACATCTACAATATTAATCCAATTGTTATGTAAACATTTTTTTTTATTGCCGGCGAGATTTGTGCAGAGAGAGGCGGATCTCACTCTCTGCTGACAGATGTCACCAGCGGAGCCCTTCTCGCCAGGGCTCATCATCTCTCTGCCGGATTCCTCTCCCAGATATGCGCACCTTCCTGCATACTGCGAGGGGAATCCGCCAAAAACATGGCGAATTCTACATCTGGCGAATGGCCATTCTCGCCGTTTCCTGCATAGGCCCCTAGATAAGCTGATTTAGGCTCACTTTTCAGTGCGGGCAGAAGATCCTTTTCAGGGGCTGATGTACCAGTGAATGTTCCTGCTGGTACTAGGTGCCAGATTATGCAAAGTACTGGGTTTGCTTCAACCCCGGTTGAAAGCGTGCCTGAAGAATCGTATGTTCCTGCACCCGTTCTCCCTGCGACAGGGCAACAGGTTGTGGTGGAAAGTAGCCCTGTTTTAGGGGAACATAAAAAGCTAAAAGAGCGTCCAAAATCCAATATTCAAAATACAAGCATTTTACTGCTAACAAATAAATTGGAGCAAGTTAAAGTTAAAAAAAACACAATAAAAACACACAGTGTACTGTATATGTTTGCTGCCAGAAATGTCTCAAATTGTATGATAAGTAAAATTCAAATAGTGTCCAACATGGATCAAAGGATGGAGCAAGAAATACAAACACTGAGTCTCTGAATATTTCACTTATGAATGTGAATAAACAGATGTTAATAGAGCTCTTGCATGCCTTTTGAATCCAGGATTGAATGGATATGAATAGGTAGTCAAATCACATACTGTACAGTAGCCTGAACAAAGATCAGCTGTTCTTATATGTAATGAAAGCAATGAGTATCACTCAATCTCCTTTGGGATCCTAGAGACAAAACACTAGAACAGAATACCTGTGAGACCGCTTGTCCGGCGTCTGTGACTACAGTTTTTGATGCCAAATTTGAAGTACTGTAGGTGCGTCTAGGCAGAAATCCTTTAAAGCAGATGCTGGTGAAGCTTATTAGGCAGCCGCAGTCAGCTGGATCTCCAAACGGAAAAGATGTAAACCGCATCTCTCACCAGCCTTCTTCTTCACAGATTGCCAAATGATATCAACTAGGAGAATGAATGTAGCTCAGCGCCTTCGCTGCTTGAGAGAGAATCTTCACCTCTATCCATCCATCTATTTCTGTAAGGAATCCCTTCCCGGTTTTGGCTGGAGCTCACTCTTGCAGAGTTGGTGAGCTCTCAGACAAACATTCCCTTGTATTTGCAAGCACTATCACCTGTGCTTGCAATCACTGCAGCTCTGTCTATCTGCTTTGGAATTGGAGGAATTCCCACACACTCCTGTCTTGGGATTGGCTATCTGCCCTTCTTATACTGGGCTTTCCCTTTCTCTCATTGCTGAGCATAACCCAAGGTTCACTTGGATGTAACTGTTTGCAGTCATAGTCACCTGGATCTCCAAAAAGAAAAGATGTAAACCGCATCTCTCACCAGCCAAGTTCTCCTTCACAGATTGCCAAATTATATCAGCTAGGAGTAATGAATGGCGTACAGCGCCTTGCACTGCTTCAGAGAGGCTCTTCACCTCCGTTCCCCTGTCTATTGCAATACCAGGGTTGGATGCATATGAAAACCGTTTGAGAGACCTACAAGCATCAGTCTCTCAAATATTACAGGAGAGCACAATCTCACTTATCAAAGTCCCAAGTGTAGCTCCTTTCTCTCAGCCTTTTGGCTAATCGTGTGGCAGGGTGCCGGAAGTAAAGACATGTTACAGCTGAGTGCAAGCCACCCTACGCGTTTCATAGCTCTCGGCCACTTCGTCAGGGGAAGGCTTGCACTGAAACTGTCTGGTGTAAAGAAGGGAAAAGGGGAGAGAGGGAGGGAGCCCCCGCATCAGCTGGCCAGGGACAAAAATAATAAAGTAGAAAATTATAAGGTGCAAATAGGGACAGAGGACTGGATAAGCTAAACAAAAAGATACCCCAATGATTGCACTCAAAATGATAAATGGAAATGATGGAAACACATAAAATATGACTATTTAATATATATAATGATAAAAAAGATTGTAAAGAGGGATGTGGTAACAAGGTCCAAGACCACTCCCTAAAGACATACCAATTGAAACTTCAAACATATATATCATGTAGAAGAGTACCTAAGACAACTTTAGTCCATTGGAAGCCAAAGAGGGGCTAAATTTTGTCCATACATTTATTCCTATGGAGAAAAGTAATGACACTAAGTATCTCACTACTAATTACTGATAAACTGGTAAGGTGAAATATTACCAAATAGCAGCACTGATACCAAAGAAACAATAGGGACAAAAAAAAGTCTATACCAGATAGGTAGACCTAACACATAAACTAGTGTGTCAAAATACTAGGAAATTATAACAGACCAACATAAAGTCACTAAACGGACATAAATCGGTGGGGAAAAGAAACACTAATCTAATGAAATGAAGACATACACATACATAAATAAACATAAATGAAATCCTAAACAGGGCTGGCATAAAGTATGCATCAGTATAGCCCAGAGGCACGGTTCAAAAGACCGTATCCAGTTATAGCCTCTTAAAATAACATCTGAAAGTTGAGCAATAATAGGTATAATGAACAACATATATACAGGATTATTATATAAGGATCACAATAGTGGTATGTCTCACATAAGTCAGCCAGCGTCATAGAATGGTAAAAACAGCAATAACACATAGTAAGTGAGGCTGAATCAAATGTGGATGCTCTGAATCCACATGCTAAGGACAGACAAATATAATGATGGAATAAAACCAACTATATAAAGAGTGTCCTGACTCTAGTAAAAAATGACAGGCTGCATGGAAGATAGCCACAATAAGCATAACTGGCTGGTAACAAGTGTTGCAAGTCAGTTAAAAAAAACCCTGTATCAAAACAAGTGTGCATACATTGACACACTGTAGGTAGGGGAAAATTACAAAGAAACTAAGCCGTGTGTCGATACATTGGAGATGTCATGTTAGCACCTGGTCACAAACAGCTTCAACTACACTAGTGAGTAGCTAGAGAGAATTTCCTTAAGATGTAATAATACACATGATCGCACATAGTATAGAAAGGAAAGCTACAAACGGAACTTAGCTTAGTGTAGTGATGAAATAGTAGTGCTGTGAAGCCCGTGTATGGAGGGAAACAGCTCCGACATGGTGCGTGGATATCTACATGAGTCCACCGGTGCCTTGAAGTGACGTCATCCCGTCAGATCACCTGACGTACATTTTCAAAGGTGCCTACGTGCTGTTGACGTGGGCTATTTAAAGCAAGAGGTAGTCATGGCAATGAATGGATGATTTAACTCATTCAGAGCAACTGGTAATCCTGACGCATGCGCAGAGAAAGTCATAGGCAGTGTAACAGGGGAGTTATCCCTGTTCAGTAATGTGCCTTTAATCTAGCAGTGTGGGTGGTTAACTTCTGGTAGTTAATACTAAACACCACCTGCCGATTGAGATGGCTTACAAAAGCCTGTCTGTTCAAACAGGAAGTAGAACTCTTTAGCTGACACCTGAGCTGAACTTGGAGACACACTTGTTTGAGCTCTGCCAAAGTTAGCAGAGGCTGATTTCAAGACACAAGGCCCAAATAAGACTCTAAAACCTGGATGCTGATTTTCTGTGCACGCTCAGTGTGGTTCCAGGAGAGCAGAGAAGCTTACTCTACAGCTGATAAAACAGATAAGACTTTCATTATTAAGAGACTGCTCATACTGTATCTGCTTTTATTTTCATGCTATGTTTGGGGCTGGGGAGAAGCTATGCTTGACTAGGGAGATGTGAATTGGTTGCATAGTGTTTTCACTAGAATTACTCCCAAGTGAATGGAAGCTTGTTCCCCCCCCGGTGTTTGGTTAATTTTCCTGATGAAAAGGAACAGGCACAAAAAGCCTATTATAATTTCACGTTATAAAGCCTCCTAATTGCGTACCTCTGTGAACGTCCGTCCACATTATGGTGTCAGAATGGGATTAAGGTGTCCTTGTAGTTAAAAAGGACCGGAGTTTTTATGTGAAATTTTTTTGTTATGTTTTTTTGCCTACAAACAGTCTAAACAACTTGGAAAAAAAAAAAAACCCTCATGCAACAGAGATCAGATTTAAAGGGACACACACCACTGAAACTTACACTGCACTGAAACTTACAAAACCCACAGATGGACTCTTTTCCCAATCCCAAGAACTGCTGAAGCAGGTAAACATTTAATACCTATCATAAAGTGTAATACGGTCATTGAAATAGGGATTTGCCTTCTAGCCATAGTCAGGGTTCAAGAGTGAGTCAGCCCTTAAAAAGGATAGGTTTTCTTGTGTTCAAAATTTTCGCTGAAGCAGTGAAAATATGGTGACCCACGAGTGGTACTGATTTGCAAATAAGGTTTGCCACTCCGCATAGGCTACCAGCTGTGAATGAGTATATGCAGAAAAAGTGTGAAAATTGATACAAAGACTGTGCTGAAGCAGGTTTTTTTTTAGCAAACAAATGCGAGTGTAAAATTGCCCTATAAAGAAAAAGTTTTTTCAAAGCCAATTGCTGAGTGTTGAGTTGGGTAACGGTAAGAATAAGAAATAAAAGTGAGAAGGGTAGGAGCACCAAGGGAAGTTCAATGTAGGATTGGGGAAGGGGCTCAGGGTCAGGGGCACTGATGGGCAACATAGAGGTTGCCGGACGGCCGCAGGGCATCAAATCTGTGACATGGGTTTGAGACGAAGTGTATCGGGGAATTGTACAGATGTGCATGGTGAAAGCAGGGTGTTTTTTTGAGTGAAGATGGGCAAAACAAGATAAGGCTGTCGGTGAAGCGGAGTTGCCCATTAGTGAAGACAAAGAGTTCAAGAATTGCTGAGGGTTAGGTCCACTGCAAAAATTTTTTTTTTTCTGCATGTAAAAAATATGCCTATTATCTTGGGAGCAAAACGACACCCAAAGTGGTGAAGTGTGAATGCCATAATACCTAAAGATGAGACTGAAAATTCTGAACTCAGGCAGAAAACCAAATTCTGTTGCTGAAGAAGAGGGATTTCACTTAGCAAATAAATTTGTATATGCAAATAGACTTTTTTTACCCTAAGACAACTGCACAATCTTGTATACCTGATAAGAGAAAATGCATTCACAGTACTGCTATATTGAAAAAAAAATTACCCAAGAAAGAAAATAGTACAGATGCTGGTGAGAGCCATGACCTGCTACAAGCAAATATCCCATCTGTAGGACTAATCACATTGAGGGGGTTCTAAAATTACAGTGGCAACAGCTGCAATAGCGCCTCCTGAGGTCAGGAAGAAAATGACACTGATAGCCTAAAAATGGAGGACAAGATGTGCAGACGTTCCTGTATGAACCCTACCTCACTGAAGAGTGGCCCTTCCAGTCCTAAAGAGGAACGACTCTCTTACAGGGAACCCGAAACCGAGTACCACCCACAAAACACCCCCATAGAATTGTGGGTGCCTGAACTCGGAATGTAACAGAAAATGATGATGAATATGATCAGCAGGAGACAGAGCGGGGAGCAGTGGATCACCGAATTTTCCATCGCTATTACAGTTTGAAGAAAAGCCGGGGGATCCAGTGACCGCTGCTAAAACTTCAAATGAAGATGGAGACCCCAGTATCCCTGAGGGACGGTGTCATCAAATCAAAAAGGAAGAAAAAGAAAAAAAGCAGTTTCTTCACTTACTGTGGAAGTAGTAACAGACCGTCGCAGATGCTGTGGAGAAAAAGGGGGACCGAGATGCCCTCCAGGCTAGAGAAAGGAAATGCGTCCCACGTATAACTGAATATCCAAGGGGCCCAAGCAAGTCGTGTACCCCAAAGAAGTGTCTGTCCGTGCCAACAGTGAGGAACCTCAACCAACCATCCCAGGGAGTGGAGCTGGAAACCAGTGAGTGACGATCCCTGACCAGCCCTGAGATGCCTGAAAAATTGCCAGGCATGACTGTGATTGCTCTGTGAAGAATTGGAAAGGGAAAAAAATAATAATGCTGAGCTACGAAGACGTGCTCGCAATTACTCGTCGGCCAAGACTGAATTGGGATCTCAGACTGAGCTAGATAGCAAAGCTACTATTCCGCCATGGATTTAATCAGAGCAGTCTGACAAAATGGTGGCTACGCTAAAGCGGAAGTATGAGGAGGCACTTGAAGCAGATGACAGTCTTCCAGCAAGATGTTCACACTCTGCGCATAGAGTTGAATGCCTCAGCGACAGGAGGTCAACAGTGGCCGGATAGAAGTGAGAAGTAGGAGTCTGGGATATATGGAAAAGAGCCACAGGTCACAGAAGATTGGACAAAGGAACGGATAAGAGGGAAGAGAGCAATAAGAAGGAGGGCACTTCACATCATGATGACCAACTCTGCCATACAGAACCTGGAATTCAGAAAGGAACTACACAGTCTCACTGAGGAGCTGGACATTCAAGGAAAACTATCTACATCTTAACTTAGATCTCAAAGTCCTCTCAGAAGGAGCTTCAGAACTTAAACTGGAGATGGAGTCTCACGCGCAGGAACAGCCCCCTCAGCAGATGTGAAAAATGGAAGGTGGACTGCAAGGAAGCCCTGATAGTACAGAGACTGAAAAAAGAGAAATTTAAGATTAAAACAAGAAAATCTGAGTTGACAGAATACGTCAAGGGAAAGAAAAAGAGCTGCAGCTCTTAAAGAAATAATAACTTTTGAAGAGGAAATGTTTGAAGCAGAGCACCGACTGCAGAACCACCTGCAAGGTCTGCGTAAACACCTCCAGTATGCTGAGGAGAAGCAGCAAACGCTGCAGGAAGAAAAGCTGCAGCTGCTAAAGGGTACAAGCGCTGCAGGAATGTTCTGATACCCAGTATGTCCCCACAGAGCAGTATGAGGAGCTAAAGGCCCACGCTGCAGGTCTTCAAGCATCATTGGAACGGGCTTCGATACCAGGTGACTCTGTATGAGAGGGAGCGTGAGAAGGCTCAGAAAACTGGAGCAAGAGCTGGAGAGACAGAGAGACTGTTCCATTCCTGAGTCAGTACACCAAGGAGAAAAACAACGAGCGGCAACCTTGACGACAAAAATTACAGAGCTCCAGAATATGAAGGAGACCCTGATCCGATTCCTCCAATATGGAAAAAGGTATTGGCACTGCCCAAGCACCAGTATCCCACAGGTTCTAATGCCCGTGGAGGACAAGGTACATTGAGAGTTGGGGACATCCACGCACTTCAAAACAAAAATCGAAGTTTGAGCCATCAAAGAAAGCACTAGCCAAACCTACACCTGTCCAACAGGCACAAACAGAGGTGGAGTGCAGAATCCTTAGCTGAAGAAGCTGAACTGGTGACTCCGTGGGTGTGGAGAAGCTGCAGAAAGAACGCTTCAAGAGCAGAGAAAACTCCAAGGTCTAGTCCAACTGCTCTAACACTGTTGCCATACACTTTGTTACAAAAGAGGAGTGCCCGACGCACAGAAATCTCAAACCCCGCAAGCAATAAGAAGACTTACGTGGAAAAAGTCCTCCTCGACGCTGAGGAGTGCTGATCCACACCGTGCGGGAGGAGACAAAAATAACTGGAGAAAGGGCTCCAATCCCAGCGGGACAGAAGGTTCTCTTCCTCCATCCACTCTCATTCAAGTCACAGAAAGATCTCGAATGAGAGTGGAGGATGGGCTTTGGCCGTGGTAAGCCCGACTTCCACAACACAGGGGAGTATGTAACAGGGGACTTATCCCGTTCAGTAATGTGCCTTAATCTAGCGTGTGGTGGTTACTTCTGGTAGTTAATTACTAAACACCACCTGCCTGATTGAGATGGCTTACAAAAGCCTGTCTGTTCAAACAGGAAGTGAGAACTCTTTCTGACAGCCCTGAGCTGAACTTGGAGACACACATGTTTGAGCTCTGCCAAGGTTAGCAGAGCTGCTTTCAAGACACAAGGCCCAAATAAGACTTCTAAACCTGGATGCTGATTTTCTGTGCACGCTCAGTGTGGTTCAGGAGAGCAGAGAATACTCTACGCTGATAAACAGATAAGACTTTCATTATTAAGAGACTGCTTATACTGTATCGCTTATTTTCATGCTATGTTTGGGGCTGGGGGAGAAATGCTTGACTAGGGAGATTGGAATTGGTTGCATAGTGTTTTCACTAGAATTACTCCCAAGTTGAATGGAAGTTTGTTACCCCCCCCCTGTGTTTTGATAATTTTCTGATGAAAAGGAACAGGCACAATAAGCCTATTATAATTTCACGTTATAAAGCCTCCTAATTGCGTACCTCTGTGAACGTCCGTCCACAGGCAGCATATACAAAACAAGAGGACATTAATACACGGACATGTAGTGAGTGTCACAAGTCCTAAGATGCTATAAAAGCAGTGATTAAATATATAATCAGCAGCAGCTAACATGCTTTATAAAAAGCAGAGGTATGCTATGTCACAGAATGGTAAAAACGCATATACGGGGACTAGACCACTAATTAATGTTCATGGTCCCTGGGGCTAATAGCAAGGATATCAGGGATAACAAATCCATTAAAAACTAGAAAATTCTAGGGTAAAGTATAACATCACTAGAGACTACGGAAGAATATGGGGCGTGCATGGCAGATATAGTGTATATACTGCTGCGGCCAAGTTTATTCGAGCATTTGCCCGTTCTTGGCCGCAGCAGTATCCTGGCGCGCACCGCAGGGTGACGGGCGCGCGCCGAAGCAGCGGAAGAGCGCCCTCCGATCGGTGCGCTCTCCCTACCGCTGCCGGGTCCGCCGGGTCCCCCGGAACCCCCTGCCACCGTCCCGCGATCGCGGGACACCAGGGCTCCCTCGGGGAGCCCTGGACGCGCGTGAAGGGGGCGCTGGCACCCGATGATGCGTGACCGCGCATCGGTGATGCGCGGCACGCTGAGGGAGTGCGGCTCGCAAGCCGGGACATTTCCCGGCTTGCGGAATGAGCCGCACTCGGATAAACTGTGTCGGCAGTGTAGGTACACTGGTCACAGGACTATAGTTATCAAAGTACACATAGTTAGATGAAAGGGGAGAAAACAAACTCATCATTCAGTCCCTTAGGGCTGAGAGTTCCCAAATTATAGATCCAACGTGATTCACGTTTCAGGATCTCGTTGTCCCAATCCCCTCCCCTCAAATGACTAGAGACTGCTTTGATTCCAAAAAATTGCAAAACAGAGGCTATGCCTGAATGGTGATGGTGTACATGGTTGCCTACAGGGGTGTCATGGTGATTCTGAATATCACCAAGCTGTTCCAACACTCTGTGTCGAAATTGTCTCTTGGTTTTGCCAATGTAATTCTTCCCACAGGTACACACAATTTGATATATAACACCAACCGTTTTGCAATTGATAAATTGTTTGATAACGTAGATGTGACTGGCATCCCAGTTACTGAACTGCTTAGTCTGGACACATGATAAGCAAGCCCTGCAAGTGTTACATTTGAAGAAGCCGACAGATCTATTGGCTAGCCAAGTGCCACTAGTAGGTCGCTGAAAATGGCTATCTACCACCAAAATCGCGGATATTAGTTGCTCGTCTGCTGACAAGAGAAGCCCTGTCATTCAGAACTTCTTTCAAGTCTTCATCGTCACAGAGAACATACCAGTATTTATTAAGTATGTCAGTAACACAGCAGCGGTTCCTGGCAGTCCCATTCAGTTTGAATGGGACTGCCAGTGACCCCCACTGTTAATCAGATGGGCCATTAGTCTGTCTGCAGTAATGTCACTGAAATGTTGCAGCATGTACCCAGCATGTACCCATAATGTACCTGGGTCTTGTTAGTTATTGCCCCAGATTTGTTTTAGAATACTCGTCGGCACTACAGTATATACCCCTGCATGAGTTGCAGCATATTGGGAGAAGAAGGGAATGAAGTGTGTTTTGGTGATAACTACTCTGGGATTTCTGGAGCTCCCTGAACCTGGAGGCGCTCTCACCACGAATGAAGTATGAATACATTAAAAACCTGTCCCTGTCCCGACACCAACGCAGACATCTCAGCTCTCCTGACCCTCACAGGTATGACAGCACCACAACATCTTAGTAGCAGCAGTAACATCTCACAGAGGGGGGGGGGAAGCAGTGCTATAATTGGAGGCGTTGCTGAGATAAGGGACAGGCTTTCAGGGACTTTATGACAGCAATGCAGCAGGAGGACTTCTGTGTCGGCAGAAGTAAAAGAAAGGCCGGGGCCAGGGCCCCTGATGGTATGTACCAGGGACCCTTGGGCACCCATGTTATTTCCCAGAAGGAGGACTTTTCTCCCTGAGGCGAAACCAGGGAGGGGAATAACCTTCATTATCCTTCCTTTTAAAAGGTTGGATTGTTGGGGCCAAGGGAACTTGCATGGAGCTGAATGACCCATTAATAAGAAAATAACACAACATACTGTGCTGTGGGGGAGTCGCACCAGGATTCAGTTGTCTCTGGGAGCGTGACCCCCACGTTACTTTGCAATATAGAGGTGACCCTGTGTATTTGACAGTTCTAAATAATGTGCTGTATTCTAGGATGGCGGACAACACGTGTTCACGTGTTTAAAAAATCTAAAAAGCATTCCTACCAAGAAAGCAGGACCGCATGGGCTGTACTTCACAATTTGCAAAAGTTTTGTAAACCAAGTTGCCAAGCTTAGGCAACGCCCCTCAAGATGACTGGCTCAGTCGGAGCCATGTCACAACCTTCTATATACATCCCTGCACCTAATTCTACCCAGGGGAGGGGCTACCCACTATCAGCCAATCTGAACATGCATTGTGCTTGGAGGAGTCTGCCGTTGCTGCGCACTTGTTTCATTTATTTTGGAGCTAGCAAGAGTGAAGAGCCACTATACAATCTCTCTATACTACCTCAATGCGCTGCACTTAAGAGAAGGACTGAAAAAATACTCAGTATCAAAATTCAAAGCAGAAATATTTCTAAAGACCCTGTGTCTATGTCAGCTCTGTGAGCGCTGGAGATCCGCAACAGGACCATGTAAGAGATGTGTGCAGAGGTACACAATGGAGACTGGTTTAAAGGTGAAATTAAATAAGGCTTTATTGCGCCTGTTGCTTTAAACACAGCAAACGTGAAAATCCCACAAACAAAATCTGCTCCACGTTGGAGTATATTTACACTTTACTTGTAGTCCAGCGATTCACCAGTCCCAAATCATAGAGACATTATATATATATATATATATATAATATAATATATATATATATATATATTATATATATATAGACAGACATAGAAGAAGCAGTCTTTATAAATGTAGGTCCGGGGGAACACCTCTCTCTAAGGGGGTTCATCCCGCGACTTTGCTTACCCCAGCTCCAGCTCTGCCTCCTCGCAGCCGCGGGCAAGATCTTCCTGCTTCTCCGCTCCCCGCGGCGGCTACTGATCTCACGCATGCGCGCGCACGGCTGAGGACCTTTACGTCCTCCCTCTGGAGGAGTTCCCGCCCCCAGCTGAGGCCGCGCGCGCCTCTCCCGCGTGGCGCACATGCCTGATGCGCATGCACCTCTCACAAGCTGCACATCTAGCGCAGCTGTGGTAAGTTTCTCCCTACCAATCCCTATCTTCCCTGGGGCCGCTACCTCATTAATCCCCCTCTCCTTATTGGTCCTTCCTCCTACTTATACCTTGCTCAGCCATTCATTCTTTGGCTGAGCATAGCTTTGTATGACCTGTGTTAACCACGGTCGTACCTGCCTCAGTTCCTGTCTCTTTGTCTCCTTAGTGATCCCTTGCATACCGAACCAGCCTGGCTGTGGATCTGCTCTGGTCTTCTACCCTTGGTTTGTATCCTGACATCCTGGACTCCCCGACCCCTTTACCTCGGTTTGCGGATTTCGACCTACCTCCCGGCTCTGGACCCCAGGCTCTCAGTACCACCTATCTTCTGGAACCTCCCTTCTCGTCTGGCGAGTATCTTACTTTATCTTATACTCCCAGACGGTTCCAGACGCCTATTTTCCACTTTTCAGGCATGTCCCCGTAGCTGTGGGTGCAGTTTGTTACCCATCTCACCTCAGTTTCGGGGTCCCTCCTTGTCCATGGTGAGCACAGCGTAACATTATGCTCAGCCCCACAGACATGGACCCCGAAGAGGTTGAGCAACCAAGCCCCATGCAGCGACTTCTCCAGCAAGAGGCGCAGCTTGCCTCCATGATGCAGGAGCTCTCTAGACTCTCCTCGTTGCAGCCTTCCCCAGGCTCCTCTGCCATGGCAGCTGCGGCGTTTCCCTCCCCGGGTCTTCCCGTGGCTGTGGATCCTCGTCTCCTGGCTCCCAACCGCTATGCAGGGGATCCCCACGAGTGCAGAGGGTTTCTTAATCAGTGCAAGATGCAATTTGAATTAACTACTTCGCGCTTCCCCACTGCTCGTTCAAAGGTGGCCTATATTATGTCTCTCTTGATCGGAAAGACCCTAGCCTGGGCATCCCCCATCTGGCAGCGGGAGCCTGCCATGACCCATGACTATTCTCGCTTTCTTCGAGAATTCAGGCAAGTATTTGATATGCCTGGTCGCCAAATTACAGCAGATTCTTCTCTCTTCCATATTTCCCAGGGTACTCGTCCTGTCGCCGAGTATGCTTTGGACTTCCGGACCATCGCGGCGGAGACCTCCTGAAATGATGGCTCACTATCAGCAGCCTTTTGGCTGGGTCTGTAGGATGCCATCAAGGACCAGCTGGCCATTATGGAGAGACCCACCAGATTGGAGGATCTCATTGCGGTCTGCATCCGCGTGGACCAGCGGCTACGAGAGAGGAGACTTGAACGCGCTCTTCTTCGTACCAACTCCTCCCGGTCTTGCAGCCGCAGTCTCATCCATTACGTCCCCCAACCCATGGATGAGCCCGAACCTATACAGCTCGGAGGTCATCGGCAATCCGCGTCTGAGAGACAGCGCCGACGAGATGGTGGACTGTGCCATTACTGCGGTCATCCCGGTCATCTGCTGGTAAGCTGCCCTCTGCGACCGGGAAACACCAGGACCCAATAAGGTATGAGAGGGTCTTGTTGGGTGTAATCTCTTCTCCTCTTTCTTCTTCTAAAGTAATATATATATATAGCATACGTTACCATCCAGATGAATGACAAAGTAGAGACAGCACTCATAATGTAGGTCTTCAAAAAATTAAATTGTCAAAAATATTACATGAAACCGACATACATTCTGAATGCTGTCTCTACTTTGTAATTCATCTGGATGGTAACGTATGTTTTACATATTATTAAGAGACAAGCACCAGGATATATATATATATATATATATATATATATGTATATGTGTATATAAGTATTTATGTATATATGTATATATGTATATAGCCATTGAATCCTTTGTATATCAGTATTGCTTGACCTGAAGAAGAGAGGATAACTCTCGAAAGCTTGTACTATGACATAAATTGCTAGTCCAATAAAAAAGGTATCACCTAATACTGAAGAACTCATTTATTCTGCACTATCGCAACTGGACTAACATGGCTATTTTCTGCTTTATATATATATATATATATATATATATCATGTATATACCCATGTGGCCAGTGCTCAATACTGGAGAATGCAGTGATGGTTCACGGAGGAACCCACAAGGGACAAGTGTATGTGATGGGGAGCGTGAAGGGATGGGTAGACAGTGTTGGTATTGTGGAAAAAATAGCGGAGAGACGTAGTGATGCAAAGTAAGTGTCATAAGTAGTCCTTTATGTATCAGGAGCTTCACGCAGGGTCCGATTAGCGCTGCCATGGGAAGTCTGTCCGGGATGGGGGGGGGGGGGGTTGAATGAAGTCTGTCAAGCAAGCAGTAGTTTATTCTACAGGAAGCATCCTAGTTTCAGTTCTTCGTTGAGGTCATAAGGTGCCATTGTCTATAATTCAAAGCTCATCCTAGCCTCAAGCTGTAATAGTAGTTTGCTGCGGCCCCCAACACGTGAAGGGCTGTTTGCCTGAAGGATTGGCATGCATCGCATGGTAGCCAGACTGTGTCTGTGTTTTTTTAAATGTCTGGCTACTGGTAGTTAATTGAGATCTGCATCTGTGTTGGTGCCCTGTAGGGCTTTACATAGTTACATAGTAGATGAGGTTGAAAAAAGACGTAGGTCCATCAAGTTCAACTTATGCTAAATTTAGACAACAGATACTTTATCCTATATCTATATTTACTTATTGATCCAGAGGAAGGAAAACAAAAAACCCCATTAAGGGGAAAAATGAATTCCTTCCTGACTTCAAGAATTGGCAATCGGATGAATCCCTGGATCAACATCCTTCCCATGTATACTTATTTGGTATATCCCTGTATACCTTTCCCATCTAAAAAGATGTCCAACCTTTTTTTGAACAAATCTATTGTATCTGCCATCACAGTCTCCATGGGTAATGAATTCCACATTTTAACTGCCCTTACTGTAAATAACCCTTTCCTTTGTTGCTGGTGAAATTTCCTGATGGTAGATCTGTGGATAGCCATCCTTTTTTTAAACATCCTGGTAGTCTTTCCAATGTAGCATAAGCCACAAGGGTATTCGATCAAATATACTACAAAGCGTTTTTCACAATTGAGGTAGTTCCTGATTATGATAGCATTACCGTTGTGGGGATGAACAAAAGTCAATCCAGTTTGCATAAACTGGCAATTAATGCAGCCATGGCAGTGGAATGCCCCAGGTTTTCTTGACAGCCATGTGATGGTTGGTGCATATTTAGTCACCGGGTCCGCCTGTGTAAGGGTGTCTCCTAAGTTCCATCCTCTGCGGTAGATCTTTGCAGGGGTGTCTTATTTTGGCATCATTAGTTAAAATGTGCCAATTCTTGTATATACTCCATTTGATGAGGTTAGAGGCTGTGGTAAATGTACTGATAACATTGACATGTTCTTCCCCATTATTACTTGTATTGGATGTAAGTACCGTTGTCCGCTTTGTTGCTCTCGCTTTGATCAGAGCTTTCTCTATCTCGGTTCTGTGGTAACTCCTGCCATGAAAGCGGTGTGCCATCTGTTGCAGTGATTTTTCCACCTCGATGGGATCACTTGTAATCTTTTTGACCCATAGCATCGGTGAGTATGGTAGTTGTATGGTGTTGTAGAGGATAAATATATTAATAGGGTCTGTCTTGTAACCAGTACAAGTATATGGAAGGTCCTGAGTTCGATCCCTGCATGTGTAAAATGTTTTGTCCATTGTCAATAAAGCATTGAATGTTTATAAATGACACCGCGCACGAAAGCCGAAAGCTGCGGGAGAGAGAGGAGAGCAGAGAGCACACAGCGCAGAAGAGAGAGGAGAGCACGTGGTTGAGGAGAGAGATTTAGATGCCGGTTAAAGGTGAAATTTTAACGCGATCCCAGTTATAACGCGGTATGATTCTTTGGACCCCATGGACCGCGTTATAACGGGGTTCAGCTGTGTATATATGAAAAACTGATGAAAAAGATATCAAAGATACAGTAACACTAATATATTACATGTAAATTGATTAATTTATGTGAAATAACAGATTGCTTGAGTGAAATGAATCACTTGAAAATAAAAATATGTACAGGCATACCCCGGTTTAAGGACACTCACTTTAAGTACACTCACGATTAAGGACATATCGCCCAATAGGCAAATGACATCTTACACATGCACCTGTCAGCACGTCCTGAACAGCAATACCGGCTCCCTAACTGCACTGAAGCTGTGCGCAATCGGGGAGACTATAGAGCGTGTTACAAATGCGTTATTTGCATCAGTTATGCACATATATGATGTTTGCAGTACAATACATGCATCGATAAGTAGGAAAAGGGTAGTGAATTAAGTACATTTTCGCTTTACATACATGCTCCGGTTCCATTGCGTACGTAAATGCGGGGTATGCCTGTACATTCCAATTGTGATAACTTGCCAATTAACCTAAATGTGAATTAAATAATAAATAATAAAGATTACATTTCTATTAAACTGTGATCCTCCTTGTAATCAATGATTGAATATACTGTATTTAATGCCAGCTCAAAAAGGAGTAAAGTTGGAGATTAAGCAGCTTTCAAAGGAACCAAGTTCGAAACTAATCTTAAACACAAAAGGAAAAGAAAACGAATGATCCATATTATAAATATTAATGTATTGAAGGGTTAGAACAGAAAAAAGTACACTCCACAATTCAGTGATGATAGGAAATGTGATAGCATATAATTACCACACTGGGACTGTTAGAGATCACTGGGAGGAAGACACAAGAGGGTCACAATACAGGGATCAACTTCCCAAAATGAAATCTGTCTGAGGGTGCTATTGGAATCTCTGCACAAATAGCAAACAGCTTCTTACCTTGCCTCCAGCATTTATCTGGTAGGAACAGACTGTCACTGACTTGTAAAGGTTTCTACTTTGATCCGGTTGGTGAATAAAATCAAACACGTTTGTCCATATTGTTTGCGCAACGGAGTGAATATTAAAGCTCAGCTGGAAGAAGCCGATTATGAGACCAGTGGGATTAGTGCTCTGAGTCTCACTCGCAGAGGAACGTCCCACCTTTCCGCTTCTCTGTTTGAATCAGCAAAGATTGGTCACAGCTGATGTAAAGCAATTAAAAAAGGGGTCACCAGCAGGATTAAAACCTCTCAAAGGTTTGAAGGATTGCAGTGTCTCACACCTACCGCGTTTTGTTGTGACTCTGCGACTTCCTATGGGTTACCCCTGAGGAAGTCGCAGAGTCGCGACGAAAAATGTTGGACAGGAGGAGAGCGAGGTGAGTTAAGGAGCTGTAGAGATAGGAGAAGGGGATGAGGAGAGATCATGCACGGTGGAAGGATCCCGGTGGAGGAGGGTGAAGAGCAGCAGAGTGTGGTAAGGTGGGATCCGGGTGTGTTAGCAGGAAGAAGAGGGTCAGATGAGGAGCTGCTGAGAAGGGGAGGAGGGTTTGGGATCTGGGTATGTTTGGAGAGAAGCTGTAGAGCAGTGAGAGTTTGCACACCCTCTCTGGACAAAATCCAAGTGAAAGGCTTAACCGGGAACTACCATTGGCCTAATAAGTCTGCTAGTAACATATTAGCTGCTGCAGAGTCGAAAGTGGGCACAATGTGGGAGGGCAAGACAAGCCAGCAGGTACAAGGATGTTTAAGACCCCTGATTTTTATCAGTAAATATGTCACTGTCATTAAATCTAGAGGTTGGCCAATCCTCCCAAATCCGTTTACAGGATTTTCTCAAAATTTCTCCCCAAAATCTGTTTTTTTGGTTTAAAATCCACCAGTGGATTTGGTCGGTTTTAATCAGCGTGGATTCATCAAAAACTGCCATTGGATACAATCTGCTGGACAATCCGTAACAATCTGCCAACAGATTGCTGAATCCGCAGACTGAAATCTATAAATCCCTCCAAGGGTTGTGCAATCTGTGGAGTGTATTGGTAATAATAATAAAAAATATGCAAAATGTAAATCACCGTTTTTTAAAATTGATCCACTGTAATCCGCGGACCAAAGGAACCGGTCGATCCACTACTGATCCATATCCGCACCAAAAATTCACCCATCTCTAATTAAGTCTCCTTGATCCTCATGGCTGACCCTTTAAAAATGCCACTATAATTTGGTTACTTTGGTCCTACATGGGATCGGTGCTTTAACCCATTTTACAGTACATGCCACTGTTGTATTGTATTGTATTGTATTGTTTGTCTTTATTTATATAGCGCCATTAATGTACATAGCGCTTCACAGTAGTGGTAATCAAATAAATAACAGATAATATAAATAACAGATCATGGGAATAAGTGCTTCAGACATAAAAGTAACATTAAGGAAGAGGAGTCCCTGCTCCGAGGAGCTTACAGTCTAATTGGTAGGTAGGGAGAACGTACAGAGACATAAGGAGGGAGTTCTGGTAAGTGCGTATACAGGGGACAAAGCTTTATATCATGTGTCCAGTATTATCCACAGTGCTATTCATATGCTTGTTTAAGCATGTGTGTCTTAAGGTGGGTCTTAAACGTGGATAGAGTGGGTGCTAGTCGGGTATTGAGGGAGAGGGCATTCCAGAGGTGTGGAGCAGTTAGTGAAAAAGGTTTAAGGCGGGAGAGGGCTTTAGATACAAAGGGGGTAGAAAGAAGACATCCTTGAGAAGAACGCAAGAGTCGGAATGGTGCATAATTAGAAATTAGGGCTGAGATGTAAGGCGGGGCAGAAGAGTGTAAATCTTTAAAAGTGAGGAGAAGAAAGGTGTGTGAGATGCGGGATTTGATCGGAAGCCAGGAGAGGGATTTCATGAGGGGAGATGCTGAGACAGATCTAGGAAAGAGCAGAGCGATTCTGGCAGCAGCTTCTAGGATAGATTGTAGGGGAGACAGGTGAGAAACAGGAAGGCTGGACAGCAGGCGTTACAGTAATCAAGACGGGAGAGAATGAGGGCCTGAATCAGAGTTTTAGCAGTCGAGCAACAGAGGAACGGGCGTATCTTAGTGATATTGCGGAGGAAAAAGCGACAGGTTTTAGAAACATTTTGAATGTGAGAGGAGAAAGTGAGAGAGGAGTCCAGAGTGACCCCTAAGCAGTGTGCTTGGGCTACTGGGTTAATGATCGTACTTCCAACAGTAATGTGGAAGGAGGTATTAGGGCCAGATTTGGGAGGAAGTATGAGGAGTTCTGTTTTAGCCATGTTGAGTTTAAGGCGACGGAGGGCCATCCAGGATGATATAGCAGAGAGACAGTCAAAAACTTTGGTTTGTACAGCAGGTGTAAGGTCGGGTGTTGAAAAGTAAATTTGTGTGTCATCAGTGTAGAGGTGATATTTAAAACCAAGAGATGTTATTAGGTCACCTAGAGAGAGTGTGTACAGAGAAAAGAGAAGAGGTCCCAGGAGAGAGCCCTGTGGAGATCAATAGAGGAGGAGTTGGTGTTAGCAGAAGAGGCACTGAAAGTACGATGGGAGAGGTAAGAGGAGATCCAGGATAGAGCTTTGTTCCGAATACCAAGAGTATGGAGAATTTGAAGGAGAAGAGGGTGGTCCATGGTGTCAAATGCTGCAGAGAGGTCGAGTAATATGAGTTAAAATATAGTATAGTTAAAGTATTTATGTTAAGCATCACCTGTGGAAAACGGCATAAAGGCGTCAATCTTCAAGAGATCTTCAAGGCGTCAAGAGTGTAATGACCTCTGACTTTGGCAGCATGGAGGTCATCAGTTATTTTAGAGAGTGCTGTTTTCGTGGAGTGAGCAGTGCGGAAACCAGATTGTAGAGGGTTTAGGAGAGAATAGGTGTTGAGAAAATGAAGCAAGCGAAAGAATACAAGACGTTCAAGGAGTTTAGAGGCAAAAGGCAGGACAGATATAGGTCGATAGTTAGAAGGACAGGTAGGGTCAAGCTTGCTGTTTTTGAGTGATGGGATAACTGTTGCATGTTTAAAGGAGGAGGGAAAGGTATCAAAGTAGAGGGAGGAGTTAAAAATGTGTGTGAGCGTAGGGATTATAGAAGGAGCAAGAAGTTTTAGGAGATGGGAGGGAATGGGGTCAAGAGTGCAAGTAGTAGATGGAGAAGAGGAGATCAACAGTGACACATCTTCCTCTGAGACAGTGGAAAAAGAGTCAAGGAGGGCAGGAGGAGAGTTAGGAAGAGGTGTAGGATGGGAGGAAGAAACAGACGGGATGTTCTGACGTATGGATTCCACCTTCACCTTAAAATAGTCAGCAAAGTCCTGAGCGGAGATGGAGGAAGAAGAGGCAGCTGGGGGTGGTTTGAGTAGAGCGTCAAAGACAGAGAAGAGTCGGCGTGGGTTAGACTTGTGTGTGTTGATTAGTGAAGAAAAGTAGGCTTGTTTAGCTTGCGAGAGGGCAGAGTTGAGAAAGGATAGCATAAATTTGTAGTGAAGGAAGTCTGCGAGAGTATGAGATTTCCTCCCGAGGCGTTCAGAGGAACGCGTGCAGGAACGCAGCATGCGCGTGTGGGAATTTAGCCAGAGTTTGGGGTTAGAAGGGCGAGGACAGCAGAGAGAAAGCGAGGCATGTAGATCAAAGAGGATAAGGCAGAGTTGTAGTTCCTGACCAGGTTGTCAGGGTCTGTAGCAGAGCTGGGAGAAGAGAGGGAGGAGCGTAAAGTGGACTCAAAGTCAGGTAGGTGAATAGAGCGCAGGTTTCTGCAGAACCGCTGGGTAGATGGAGTTGGAGAAGGGGAGAAGCGAGATAGAGAGAATGAGATGAGGTGATGGTCAGAGAGAGGAAAGGGAGAAATTGAGAAATCGGAGAGAGAGAAGTTTTTAATTATAACCAGGTCGAGGTAGTGGCCATCCTTGTGGGTTCTGGCTCCAGTCCACTGTTGAAGGCCAAAAGAAGAGGTTACAGAGAGAAAACGGGAAGCCCAAGGGAGAGAGGGGTCATCAATGTGGCAATTTGAGTCCCTAAGGAGAAGAACAGGGGAGTCTGAGGAGAGAAAGAGAAAGAAAGAGAGCCAGGATTCAAAGTGAGAGAGAAAGGCAGAAGGGGAATGAGTAGAGGAAGGTGGGCGATAGATGACAAGGGGCAATGGATAGATGGAAGGGGCAATAGGGAGAGGCAGGTCATTTCTTAGCTGACACATCCAAATAGATTTGCTGTGTTGAGTAAAGATATTGGGAATGTCGGGGCAGAAATGGCAAGGCTCAGGGAGACTAATTACTCTATCAGCCAGGGGAATAGTTCCTCCAGCACAGTAGGGACTCAGGATGCTCAGATACAAAGAAAGATTGTGGTGGTAGGGGACTCAATTATTTGGAAGGTAGATAGGGCAATCTGTTGCTGTGACCGCATGAACCGAACAGTTTGTTGTCTCCCGGGTGCTCGGGATTGGCACATTGCGGACTCGGGTAGGGGGAGGACAGATGTTGGGGACAAAAGGGGGGGGGGGGGGCTGCAATTGACCCGGCGGTCTTGGTACACGTTGGCACCAATGACAAAGTTAGAGAAAGATGGAGGGTCCTAAAAAATGATTACAGGGATCTAGGCCAAAAGCTTAAGGCAAGGACCTCCAAGGTAGTATTTTCTGAAATACTACCAGTGCCATGCGCTACCGAAGGGAGACAGTCGGAGATCAGGGAGGTTAATGCATGGCTAAGAAAGTGGTGCAGGAAGGAGGGGTTTGGGTTTTTAGAGCACTGGGACTCCTTTTCTGAGACGGATTGCACCTCAATGAAGAGGGATCTTCTGTGCTAGGGGGGAGAATGCTAAAAAGGTTGGAGGAAATTTTAAACTAGGATGGAGGGGAGAGGGGAATGAAACAGATAATGAACTAAATGGAATAGAGGAGGATACAAGTTGGTATGGATGTCGAATGGGGGCAAGTGCGAGTTGACAAGCAGTGAGACACCCATAGTAAATACAGATAATACTAGAAAACTTCTAAAGACTAAACCAAGTGGGCGCAGAAAGGAAGGAGCAGATAAGATAATAGTACAGGCTGAAAAAAAACTTAAATGCATGTTTGCTAATGCAAGAAGCCTGACAGATAAAATGGGGGAGCTTGAATTAATAGCTGCAAGGGAGCAGTATGATATCATAGGCATTACTGAAACATGGTGGGATGAAACTCGTGACTGGACAGTTAATTTAGAGGGTTATTCCCTTTTTCGGAAGGATCAAACAAATAGAAGGGGAGGTGGAGTATGTTTATATGTTAAACCGGATCTGAAACCTATTATAAGGGATGATGTTTATGAAGGGAATTATGAAAATGTAGAGACTTTGTGGATAGAAATTAGCAGTGGAGGTAAAAGTATTAGGAAAATGTTTGTGGGAATATGCTATTAACCACCAAATATCTGAGAGATTGAGGAAGCTAAAATACTTTTGCAAATGGAAAAGGCATCAAAACTGGGTCATGTTTGCATAATGGGGATCTTAATTATCCAGACATAGACTGGGGCAATGAAATTAGCGTTACAACAAAAGGAAACAGGGTTTTGGGGGTGCTTAAAGACAATTATATGACCCAAATTATTGAGGAACAAACCAGGAGAGGGGCAGTTCTGGATTTGGTCATATCAAACAATGTAGAAGTAATAACAAATATACAAGTCCTGGAACATTTGGGTAACAGTGATCATAATAACATGGTCTCATTTGAAATAAATGATCAAAAAACAGATTACTTGGGTTCAACAAAGACTTTAAACTTTAGAAAGGCAGATTTTAATAAACTGAGGTCTAATCTAGTAGTAATACAATGGGATTATGTTTTTGCAGGGAAAAATTTAGAAGATAAATGGTCAGTCTTTAAAACATTGTTAGAAAAGCACACTTATCAGTGTATACCCTTGGGTAATAAGTATAAAAGAAATAAGTCAAAACCAATGTGGCTAAATAAACAGGTAGGGGAGGAAATGGACAAGAAGAGGAAGGCGTTTAGATTCTTGAAGTCAGAAGGGACAGAGACATCGTATCAGAATTATAAGGAATGTAACAAAAATTGCAAAAGGGCAATCAAATTAGCAAAATGGATAATGAAAAAAGGATTGCAATAGAAAGTAAGGTCAACCCTAAAAAGTTCTTTAAGTACCTTAATAACAAAAATATGAGAATAGAAAATATAGGACAATTTCAGTGTGAGATGGGTAGGCAAATTATTGGAGATAAGGAAAAAGCTGAGGTATTAAACAAATTCTTTGCCTCTGTGTTTACCAGGGAAGAGTCAAGTTCAATAGTAATGCCGCAGGAGGAAGCCACAACCTCCATATTAATGAACAATTGGTTAACTGAGGAAGACGTCCATAAGCGACTTGAAAAAATGAAAGTAAATAAGGCACTTGGCCCTGATGGCATACATCCAAGAGTTCTCAAGGAGTTAAGCTCAGTAATAGCAAAACCATTATATGTAATATTCAAGGACTCAATTTCCACAGGCTCAGTCCCACAAGATTGGCGTAAAGCAGATGTGGTGCCTATATTTAAAAAGGGAGCTAGATCACAACCGGGAAATTACAGACCTGTAAGCCTGACTTCAATAGTAGGGAAACTACTTGAATGTTTAATACGGGATAATATTCAGGAATACCTAATGGAAAACAAAATTATTAGTAATAGTCAGCATGGATTTATGATCTTGCCAAAGTAACCTTATTTGTTTCTTTGAGGAGGTAAGTAGGAAGTTAGACCAGGGTTATGCAGTTGATGTGGTCTACTTAGATTTTGCAAAGGCTTTTGATACGGTTTCACACAAGAGGTTGGTGTACAAAATAAAGAAAATTGGACTCAGTAATAATATATGCACCTGGATTGAAAACTGGTTAAAGGACAGACAACAGAGGGTTGTCATAAATGGAACTTTTTCAGGTTGGGCTAAAGTCGTGAGTGGAGTACCTCAGGGATCGGTACTGGGACCCCTGCTTTTTAACTTGTTTATTAATGGCCTTGAGGTTGGGATCGAGAGCAAAGTCTCTATCTTTGCTGATGATACTAAATTGTGTAAGGTAATAGAATCAGAGCAGGATGTAATTTCTCTTCAGAAGGACTTGGAGAGACTGGAAACGTGGACAGGTAAATGGCAAATGAGGTTTAATACAGATAAATGTAAGGTTATGCATTTGGGATGCAAGAATAAAAAGGCGACTTACAAATTAAATGGAGATATATTGGGGAAATCCTTGATGGAGAAGGATTTAGGAGTGTTTGTTGACTGCAGGCTTAGCAATAGTGCCCAATGTCATGCAGTAGCTGCAAAAGCAAATAAGATCTTATCTTGCATCAAACAGGCAATGGATGGAAGGGAAGTAAACATAATTATGCCCCTTTACAAAGCATTAGTAAGACCACACCTTGAATATGGAGTACAATTGTGGGCACCAATCCTAAGAAAGGATATTATGGAACTAGAGAGAGTGCCGAGAAGAGCCACCAAATTAATTAAGGGGGTGGACAATCTAATTTATGAGGAGAGACTAGCTAAATTAGATTTATTTACATTAGAAAAGAGGCGTCTAAGAGGGGATATGATAACTATATACAAATATATTCGGGGACAATACAAGGAGCTTTCAAAAGAAATATTCATCCCACGGGCAGTACAAAGGACTCGGGGCCATCCCTTAAGGTTGGAGGAAAGGAAATTTCACCAGCAACAAAGGAAAGGGTTCTTTACAGTAAGGGCAGTTAAAATGTGGAATTCCTTACCCATGTAGACTGTGATGGAAGATACAATAGATTTGTTCACAAAAAGGTTGGACATCTTTTTAGATGGGAAAGGTATACAGGGATATACCAAATAAGTATACATGGGAAGGATGTTGATCCAGGGATTAATCTGATTGCCAATTCTTGGAGTCAGGAAGGAATTCATTTTTCCCCTTAATGGGGTTTTTTTGTTTGCCTTCCTCTGGATCAATAAGTAATTATAGATATAGGATAAAGTATCTGTTGTCTAAATTTAGCATAGGTTGAACTTGATGGACCTATGTCTTTTTTCAACCTCATCTACTATTTAACTATGTAACTATGACTGCCACGTGGACAGGGAGAGGAAAGAAGATCTGGACAGTGTAAAGCCTCAAAGGAGGGAAAAGCAAGAGAGGGAGGAATAGAAAGGTTTCGGTAATGGCAGAGAGAGGAGAGCAGAAGCCCCACACCTCCAACCCTGCAATCAGGGCATGGAGTGTGGGAGATAGAAAGGCCACCGTAAGAGAGGGCAGCTTCCAGAGCAGAGTCAGACTGAGTGAGCCAGGTCTCAGTTATAGCAAATAGGAGCAGAGAGTGAGAGAGTTATTAAGTTACTTTGGTCCGACATGGGATAGATCTTTTGACCAATTGGCTAACTTTGGTCCTACTGTATATGGGACTGACCCATTACCCAATACACAATAAAACATATCACTGTTCTGTCAGAGTTATCATAGATTGCAACATGTTTCCCTGACTCACTCATTCCTCATGTCTACTGTATGTTGCAGGCTCCTGACCTTGGGGATATTGTATCCTCTGAAAATTGTATCTCTTCTGGTTGCATGTGGTACTCCAAATGGAATAATATCCGCAAATCTCTGTATCTCGTGAATCACTGCATCCATATAAGGCATCTTGCTCCGATCATCCACCGATGGAAAGCGGCTCTGACCAATCACGTGGTCTATCTCCTCCTGGACTTTTCCTGTAGGAAGGTATGAAAACAGAGAGATTACAGTGTGTTTCAGGCCCCTTTTTACTAAACACTCTTACAATTATACATCTTACGGCACTGGAAGACATCATACAGGTAATTCAAGCCAATGGGTGCCAGAAGGGTCTTAATGCAATAGACTTTTTAGTAAATATGTCTCAAAGTAAGTGATCCACAAAGCTCTTATAACGAGTATTAGTGAAGATCAGTGTTGAATGCCATTCAAGTTATTTGGCTATAAGATGTCTTCCCACATTGGAAGGTGTTGTACTGTATGTAAGAAAACTGCTTAGTAAACATCGTATAGTTCTGCCTGAAGAGTAATGTAGTGTGAGTAATACTTACTTTCAATGTCTGGGTATTTGAGAAGGATGAGGAAGCTGTATTTCAATGTTGTGCTTGTGGTTTCCGTCCCAGCCATGAACAGGTCCAGCACAGTCCCAAATAAGTTATCAAAGTGGAATTCAGTATTTGGGTTGTGTTTCTCCTGTGGATATTTACAGGGGTGAAATAGCATAGCAGAGCAACATAATATCTGACATTGAAAAATATATATATTTAATTTTTTTTGAATGCTAACCTTATTGTCACAATAACCCCGGTAATAACCCATGTAATTGCCTTAACCCCTGTCTAAAACAACTTCAATAAAAAGCCTGTATTGGTCTGAGGAATCCAGCATGGAGCTGGTTAATTGCAGCTACAGATAATTAACTATGTCATTATTAATTAATAATTGCTATGTACAGTATATTAAATCATACATCATGTTCATTTTTTTATATATATATACATGTTATGATATATATATTATTATATCCGTTGATCCAGGGATTAATCCGATTGCCAATTCTTGGAGTCAGGAAGGAATTAATTTTTCCCCATAATGGCGTTTTTTGTTTGCCTTCCTCTGGATCAATAAGTAAGTATAGATATAGAATAAAGTATCTGTTGTCTAAATTTAGCATAGGTTGAACTTGATGGACGTACGTTTTTTTCAACCTCATCTACTATGTAACTATGTAACTATGTACTATTATCAACAAAAGTTCATCTTTGACATTAATGTATATTTATACCAGCATTTATAGGAGTTAACTCAGATTTAGAGTACTCATCTGTTATCTATCATGCAATTTTATTTTACCTGTCTATGATTGGCTATTCAATCTATAAATTATGTATGATGACCCATGCAAGTAACCCCTGACGAAGTCTTTCAAGACGAAACGCGTAAGGGGTGTTTCGTGGACCATAGTGTGCCAACTTGTCCAGTATTTTATTAATTGCATGCTATATCTCACATACGGGAACGCAAGTTATTTCCATATTATGCCTTCATTGAGAAGGTAGCTGAAGCAGCGAGTCCCTATTGGGGGATAATACAGCCAATCCGGAGAGCCCAGTGACGTCACAAGTGTCTCGAGGTACTGCAACTAGAGACTTAGGCTAAGGCCCCGCTCCCTCAGTCAGCGCGCCCGCACTGCAGACAGGCGGGGCACTGACAGACACAGACTGCGATATGCGGTCTGTAGGGAGCGGGAGCGGGAGCCGGAGCGGGAGGGGGGCAGGAGGGAGGGGGGCGGGAGTGGGAGGAAGGGGGGCAGGATCTGATCGTGGTGCCGTCCACCCCCCCACACACATACATACACACACACACATACATACACACACACATACACACACATACATACATATACACACACACACACTTTAACCTGCAGCTCCTTCTCTGCTCCCCACCCAAGGCGCCTCCCATCTAGCTCCTTCCCTCCCCTCCTCCCCATTGCTGACTCGTGTACCATGTGACGCGTCGCCGCACGGGAACACAATTCTATGGTATCCCCTGCTGGCTGACGCGTCACAGTACGTAGTCAGTTGGCAGTGAGGAGGGACTGGGACAGGATCGTGAGGCTAAACAGTATTAGTGAGTTGCGCTCACGCGGCCGCCCGCGCCACCGGGCGCAGCGGGTCCCAGCCCTAACCTTAGTGGGCGGAGGGATTGCAGTGGAAAGGCGCTCCGAGCGTACGTATACTTCCGGTACACGGAGAGAGCTGTAACATTCGCCGGTTCCAGTTTACCCCAGATCGATATCAGGAGTTGCTGCTGGAATCTTGCTGCTATTGATTGGCGTTTGAGTATTTACTCATACGTGCTCTTGGTCCTGTTATGTTTGTGAGTGTGCATTTTTTACGTATCCAGTTCCATATAAATTTTTGTAATCATACTACACCAGTGATTCCCAACCGGGGCTCCGTGGAGTAGTCCTAGGGGTTCCGCCTGGCCACCCCAGCGGTTTCCTGGCTCTCCCGGCTCCCCGGCTCATCCTCTCACAGGTTTCACGCTCTAGGGTGCGCACGTGTGTACGTATGCGCGTGCCGCCTGGCTCTTCCACTCCCCCCCGAGCCCGCACACAGGCGCGCTCTTGTGCGCGTGACCGCATGCGCGTGGCACCGCCTACTGCCCATCCACAACCTGCACGCTGCCGCCGCCGCTTGAGGTGGGGAGGAGAGGGAGATGGGACATGCAAGGTGGGGGTGATGTGAGGGAGATGGGACATGCAAGGGGGGGTGATGTGAGGGAGATGGGACATGAAGGGGGGGTGATGTGACATGGAGGGGGGTGTGATGTGAGGGAGATGGGACATGCAGGGGGGTTGATGTGAGGGAGATGGGGCATGCAGGGGGACGATGTTAGGGAGATGGGACATGCAGGGGGACGATGATAGGGAGATGGGACATGCAGGGGGGTGATGTGAGGGAGATGCAGGGGGGGGNNNNTGTGTGTGTGTGAGTGAGGGGAGAGGGACATGCAGGGGGGGGGGGGTGGATGTGAGTTAGATAGGGCATGCAGGGGGATGATGTTAGGGAGATGGACATGCAGGGGGGACGAGTTAGGGAGATGGGACATGCAGGGGGGGGGATGTGAGGGAGAGCAGTGGGGGGTTGTGATGTGAGGGAGATGGGACATGACAGGGTGTGATGTTGAGGGAGATGGGAATGAGGGGTGAGGTGGGTGATGTGGGGAGAGCAGGGGGGGGGGGGGGTGTGAGGGTGATGTGAGGGAGATGGGGCATGCAGGAGGACGATGTTAGGGAGATGGGACATGCAGGGGGACGATGTTAGGGAGATGGGACATGCAGGGGGGTGATGTGAGGGAGATGCAGGGGGGGGTGATGTGAGGGAGATAGGACATGCAGGGGGGTGATGTGAGGGAGAGAGGGGGGGGTGGTGTGTGATGTGAGGGAGGTGCGGGGGGTGTGGATATGATGATGATTTTACCCGTGTGGCCCGATTAAAAAAAAAATATATATATATGTATTGGGGGGGGTCTTTATAAATGTATTGGGTGTCTTTTAAAAATGTATTGAGGCGGTTGAGATCTTTTACAATGTGTGGCGGGGCGGGGTATTTTTATTATGTATTGCGGGGTGGGGTTACATGTATTTAGAGGCGTGAGGTTTTTTGGTATGTATTTTGTGGGGGGGATTGTGTGATAGTGGGGTAAATGACGGAAGGCAGGAGCGAGTCAGAGGAGAGAGGAGAGAGGGGGGAGTGAGTGAGGAAAAGAGGGAGTAAGAGTGGAAGCGCAGGGAGATAAATACATGCGAGGCGGGAGGGGGAGGAGAGTGGGTGAGACAGAGAGAGAGAAATACATGCGAGGCGGGGGGGGAGGAGAGTGGGTGAGAGACAGAGGAAGAGAAATACTAGCGAGGCGGGAGGGGGAGGAGAGTGGGTGAGACAGAGGAGAGAGAAATACATGCGAGGCGGGAGGGGGAGGAGAGTGGGTGAGATGAGAGAGGAGAGGAGAATACATGCGAGGCGGGAGGGGAGGAGAGTGGTGAGACAGAGGAGAGAGAAATACATGGGAAATAGAGATGGCTCGTGAGGGGGTGAAATGAACCTAAGGCCGCGCTTATAGTGCCGGCGACGCCGACGTCAGGCTGCGGTTCCTAAAAAATCAAATTGGTGACTTCAGCGATCGCGACCAAGCGCCCGCGCCGTCCTGTCGCTCTACTATAAGCGCACGCGAGGCGTGGCAGTATACATTTGTTTTGACGCGACGTGCCAGCACTATAAACGCAGCCTAATATGTGTCAGCCAGACAGGTGTTCCCCGAGGTTTTCCAAAATACTTCAAGGGTTCCTCCAAACAAAAAATGTTGGAATCACTGTACAGCCCTATGGGTGCGCCTGTTTTTTGTTTGCATTTTCTATAGAATCTCAGAGGGAGGAGGTTTCCACCCCCCCCCCCCCCCATATTTTGTCAGGCTGCAGAGACTGGGTTGGACAGTGTTGTGGGACTGGACTTTAATTTGTATTGTATAATTTTTTATTGGACATTTTATGATTTTTATTGTCGTTATGGTTATTTTCACTGTGTCCTGAACAGCATTGGTCAATAGATATGATTCACAGATCATCTATTTGGCTTCACTCATGTAGGTTAGATATTGGGAAGCGTACAACCTGTTTCTTCTGTTCTTGTCCATATTATACAGTATGGGCATGATGTACCCACTGTACCAATGAATGGGTGAGGTGGGGGTAGTTACCTGGGGAGGGTGGTTAGGCCTCTGGGTGGGTAGTGGCAGAGGGTGGGTTAACCCAGGGGAGTGCAAACATTTAGTGCGGCGCCCCTCTGTCTCTTCTCCCTCCGGCTCTGTGCCCCCGCCTACCTTTTTATCCAAGTCAGATGACGCTGCGGGTTCATCTGACGTCACGTCACATGACCCGTGGCATCATTTGACGCATGTGATGTCACATGACCCATGGGTCAGATTGATGCTGCGTTGCCATGGCGATGCATCACAGCTGGCTGAATCCCGGTAATTAAACAGTTGCAGAGGCCTCACGCGATCCCTGGCATTTAATTAAACTTCTGCAACTGCCCTTGCCCCAGTCTGCAAAATCCCACCCCCCTGGGGGTGTTGCGCCCCCACCTTTGTACACTGCTGGGTTACCCTTAATTACTTTTGCGGTATGGACCACTAAGGTGTTAAGGGGGCTAGGTGACATTAGATAGTATTTTTCTGGCAACAGAGGACAGGGATCTGCAGTATCCTGACTAGGACCCTCTTCCTGATGCCAGGGTAAGTAGAATGGTTTATTACTTTTTTTTTGTATGCTGCTGATATGTAATGCTTGTTATAATGGGCAATAATCTATTAACCATACTGGATAATAGTTTTTGCCCATTACTCTACTGTATGTGTTGGGGTGGAGGGGGGTGTATTATTGAAATGTAGGACATGTTTTGGGTTTTTTTACATACAGAATTGGTACCGCAGGGCAGCGGGGTCCCATGGAGACCACCTGGGGCCAACGGGTGCCATCCGAGGACCCCAGATGCCTAAGGGTACCACCTGAGGGACCCATTGGGGACACCCTGTGGGAAAACCAGGGGCCCCACCGCTAACACGTGGCGAAACGCGTAGAGTGGGAGTCTTACCTGAGCGAGATTCGGAAGAGAAGTCCCAGAAGGTTAGCCCTCACCCAGCATGGACCCGGATCTGACGTCAGACGCGGCTGTGCAGTGTTACAGTGATCGGAGGCAGAGACAGACGATGGGAAGAGTTGGGGTCGGTGAGCCAGCCAGCTGTAGACATCCTCATTTACACTATTGCAGTGTGCATACCCGTTTTTATTGTTATATTGTGAGTACATTACTGTGATAAACTTTTTATACCTCGGTTGACCTGCGCTATGCCAGTTTCTTTCTTGTTGTTGGGCCATACCCTCCTGAGTACCTGATCCACTAGTTGCAACTTACCACTTTTAACCATTGACTGTGTGAGTCAACCCTGCTGTTTGACTCTTACATCCTGTAAGTAGTCATTCTATAAAGCCAAGTCGTTTTTTCCACATTTTTCCACATTGCTATTCTGCTGCACTTAAATTTATTTTTGTTTCTTCCCCATGCTCCTCCTGGATTTTGTATTTACTGCTGACCCGCAAGGACCACCTGAGGTCCACCAGCCCCCGTGGGAACAGCCGAGAGCCCCCAGACACCAGTGGGGACCACCCATGGACCCCATGGGGCCCACAGGGACACGCAGGTACCACCTGGAGGCCCACAGAGCTGAGCGGGGATCACCGAGGCCCTAGACACCATCGGGCACCCCCTAACACCCATCGGGAACACCCGGGGACACACCGTCGGCCTGTGTATTAATCCTGTGTGTAATAAATAAATCATTTTTTTATGTGGGGGCAAAGGGGATGGGGGTTGTGATTGATGTTTATTAACATGTTAATGTTATTGTGGCCAAGAGGTGGTGGTAGTAGGGCTGTTATGTGTATTGTTTTTTATTGTAGGTAGCAGGTTGGGTGAAGGGGGTATTTTCCCCAAGGATGGGTGGTTAGGCCTACCGGGATGGATGTGGGGGAGGGTGGGTGCGGGAGGTGGGGTTAAACCCTTATCTATGGATGCGGACATAGGTGATTAAGGGGTGTTGGGACATTAGATTGTTTTTTTTTATTGTTCTGTATTTTTGTAGCACTGGAGGACATGGCGGATGAGGGATGGCGTTCATCATGGCAGCCTGGCAGGTTTGAGTGCAAGATTTATTTACTTATTTATGCTGTTAAGGTATTAATGGGCAAATGCACTATTATCCATATGGGATAGATAGTAATTTTGCCTATTTTTGTACTATATAGGGTTAGGGGGCGGTGTATTTATTTAAAAGGATTGTTTCTTTTTTGTGGGCACACCATTGTCAGCGCAGGCCAGCAGGGGACCCCGACTCCCGCGGGGATCACCTGAGGCACGGACTCACGCGGGCGGGTCACCCAACGTTGTATGGACTTTCGTGAGGCCTGTGTTGTGTGATGTTGTGGCCTGAAAAAAGGTAACACAATTTTTTTTCTATGTCCAGCTTCTATTGCGCCTGCCATTAGCTTGTGCATTTTTCTGGATGCTTTAAAGCACGATTGACTTAGCGCTGTTTAGTGAATCCCGTGGACTGGCAAAAAACCGCGAGTTTGCCGTTTTTTGCCTGATCGCACAGATTTTTTTCACAGGCCAGGAAGAAAAAAGCCTTTTTAAGACCGATAAAGCCTGTTGTACACTGCTTAGTGAATCGCGCAGCAGCTGTATCATTCGGCCTAAAAGCCAATTTGCACTCTTAAAAAGACTTATAACAGCTTAGGGCATAGCCCCATGATGTCAAGAAAATGATGGTGAGGAGTAAAGTATACAACCGTACAAATGAATGCGGGACCAAGACCATGTCAGGACCACCAGATGCAAAACCTGCGCAATGCTCCACACAGCTGGACAATACAAATACCACACTGGAATCTGGAGTACAAAATAGGAAGGTTCCCTGTTCCTCCAGCAATGTCGTGTACCTCATCATGTGCATTAAATGCACAGGGGCTGGTACTACTAGGATGAGAACGGGCAGGCTAAACAATATGAGATCTGCCTCGCACAAGCATCACAGCGAAGAGAAAGAGCACCGTCCTGTGCGCCCCATTTCTCTGACTCTGGGCCGTAAGATGAACGATCTGAAGGATAATCAAAGGTAATCTTAGAACACAGAAAAAAGACGGTTTCATGAAACAAATTATGCAATGTAGCGGCGGAATTAGCAGTGGCCGAAACCGAGACCGAATTTTAGAGTCACTACTGAACGAGAGAACTCTCTTCCATCAGTGTAAAGGCCATCTCTATACATTAACTGCGCTATATGTATGCACAAACAGCTGTCTCAATACAACACTCTATGTAATTCCATCCCTAAATACCAAGAGGGCAACATAGTATCTACACACATTTTTTGTAGTCAACACCCCTCTCACATTTCCACACCTACCCACACCATTGATATACACACCCACTCCAACACACCTTTTATGTCTGTATACACTGTGGGCTTCATTAATTTATAATACATACATACATACATACATACATACAAATACTACATACATACATACATACACACACACACTCTTACATTACTAACATTCAGGGACTATTAAACACCTCAAGTCATAAATCCATCGAGGAGGGAAAGCTCTGGTCACAGATAACTATTCAAAAAGACACTGTTTATTCAATGTAACACCGCCGGAAGAAGAGATCAGTTTATCTCGAAAGCTCGCACAAATAAAAGCATTTGTTAGCCACAGAACGGTATTGTCTATTCATTTTTTGATCTCTCTCTCTTCTTTTTCTCTCTCTCTCTCTCTCTCATCTCTTCTCTCTCTCTCTCCTCTCTCTCTATCTCTCGATAGAAGATAGATAGATGATAGAGATAGATAGATAGATAGATAGATACTATTGTAAAACATTTTTCCTTTTAAGGCCATATTTACTAAGCGGTGCTATAGAAGACACCTTGCAGCCCCATTCAAGTCAATGGGCCATGTAGTGTTAAATATGGTCCTCCCTTTTTTAATGTTACCTCCTCCATCTTTATCAGGAAACAGTCAATGAAATCTCGGGACAGTTGACATCAAGGGTTCTTTGTGACTTGTCACAGACTCTTTCACAAAGGCTTTTAACTTGGCACATTTGTAAAGACTTCTGGGAGGCCTGGGAGATGATACAGTGGTTTTGGGAATATACTCAGTAGCTGAGAAGAAGAAAAAGTTAACATTTCATATGTTACATATATAGGCAATAATGTTGATAATTGCAAATATTTATATTTGTATTCTGTATGTTCTCTCTGTAAGTATTGCGGTTTATCTTTGCAATGAAATAGCACTACTCCCTTCCCCTCCCCCCCTGCCAAAAAACTAAAAATATAAGTGTCATCACAGGGTCATAAATAATAATTAATCCAATATTAAATGTGTGAATTTTCCCGCTTTGTTATGGAGCGTTCATAAAATATTCATTCATTTTATAACAGCAAAACGGTTGATCAAAGTTTTTCAATGTTTTTTTTTTATTTGAACATGTGGGAAACGTGATGCATTTTATTCACTTTTAAAAAAAAAAATAGATATTTGTTCTCGTTTTTTTTAAAAGAAATATGCTATTTTCCCAGCAGTGAATGTGCATAAACGTCTGTTACATGGAATGTACGCAAAAGGTTCCCACTCTCTACTTACAATACACCCACGAGATGCCAGTATCGGGAACAGCTCCCCAACAAGGAGAGCAGGTCATAAACTTCTCATCTTCATAGTCAAAACGCTCACCAAAGATGATGGAGCAGATTTACTTAGAGACAGACAAGCTCCAGATTGTTGGATCAAATGGAGTATCTCTGAGGACAGACATCAAGTTTTTACTCAGTATTACAACAATGCTTAATAAAGATTAAAGACATGGAGCCTGACCTACCTGTAATATAAACACGGTGCCAGAATTAGCCTTCTTTGTTCAATTAACTCACTGTATCTCTCACTTAGCACACCTTTACACTTTTCTTACAAAAAATACAGACTTACACATCATAATGTTCAAAATCAAGAAGCTTGTAGAAGCCTTTTTATTATTGTTATTTATTTAGACAGGCTTTTTGTGACCGTACGGTCGATAAGCCATACTTCACCTCTGGTTTTCCACTGTGCAGGCTTTTGCCCTGCTTGCAGCCTCTGCTTGCTGAGGGGGTGCCGGCCATCACTCCAAACGCAATCCCCCCGCCCCCACCTGTTACCGGCCCCCCACGCATGGCTGACCACAGAGCATCTCCAGAATTCTATACCCCCTCCCCTCTCAAGTAACATTCCTAGAGAGGATGTGTTTGTGTGTATGTTGGGAAGGCAGCTGATGTTTCTTGGGGGGAGGGTGGTTGGATATGTGTATTGTGGGTGGTTTATTGTGATTGTGGAGGGGTTTTATAATGTGTTTTTTGGGGAGGGGGTTATTATAGTATTGCTGGGATTATGTGTATTGGGGGTGTTTATGTGTATCAGGGGTTGTTGTGTATTTTATATTTTTGTAACAGTGTTTTTCCCCCACCTGGTGGGAGATTTGGCCATTACTACGTATGTTGTGCATGATACCTGCTGGAAAGGAGGGCTGAGCTGTCTGCTGATGGTAGTGGGAACACAGGATCAGGTTTCTGGGCACATTACCCATGTGGTCCTTCAGCAGTGCAGCGCTTCCATCTGCTGTAGGCTCCAGAATTATGGAGGCGATCTCCCACAGTAGAAATTACTCCCTCTACTACCAGTAAAATCACACACCAGACAGGAGGTATATGACAAAACGGAACGGCCTTTATTGGTCAGCACGGCAGTGTTGCCAATACGTCTCTCTGGATCAGTACCACTGTAAAGATGGTGCCGGTCGACTGAACCACTATGGCCAAGTGCACCGCCAGCTGACCAAGTTCTTCGAACCCCTTATCAGGTAAGGTTGACACTCACTGTCCCCCAGGGGAAGAGGAACAGAGAAGGCTCCATCTTAAGCACTCTGCTGTGTGACCTGCCTCTCTCATGGAGAGTGGAACCTACAGAGTTTGGGCAGCAATCCCTTAGTACAGCCAGGAGGAGGGCACTACTGTAGGTCTGACCACTGAATTGGGAATACTCAGGCCTAGTTGACACTGCCTCCCCGTCACTGAAGGGCCCTGCAGGGTGGAGAAAACCCATAATATACTGGCAGCCTGCTCTTACCAGGATTTACTGCCAGGAGCAGAAAACCATTTCTACCCTGTCCATGTAATAGATCTCCCAACCTTCACACGTCCCACTATGTAGGCTACCCTTTTCTCAATGTTTGAAATTGCTCCTACTGTGAGTAGAACATAGGCCTAATCATTACTTAGTCATTAGTTTTCTTTCTTCACAGATTTATTCTATTTCCCCATAATGGGCTCTGGCATAAGACCATGAGATTGTCTGTACCGCTGTACCACGGTCTCTCGTGTCTGCTTATTTAGTTAGCCGATGGCTTCAGCTTGGCCTGACAATACCCAGTATAAGGGCTCCTGGGTGGGTGGTCACTATACATAAGGATTTCTCTCCGAGGTTGTATATCCCTAGCGTCGCAAAGAAGTGGTGGTACTAGTCGACGGGTACGGGGCCGTAAAGCTCTTAGAGTCCCGATCAGAGTCCTTACTGCATGGCCCACCCTGACTACCATTCCCACCTTTTTAACTGTGTGAGGCTTTTACAAGCTTAGGCATAGCTATGGGCCAGTAATAGTCCGTAATGTCCAAGGAAAACAGGGTAGGGACTTCGGCACGCTGGAAGCTATAGCTTCTTTCTATGCTAAGCACTCCCGGAGGGAGTCCATAAAGGCCTTTCCCTTAACAGGGGTTGAGCAGTACTCACGGAGCAGGAATTGATTCGGTTTCCTCCACCCCAGCGGTCGCTCTGTGTCGTGACGTCATCACTAACCGATATCACAAGTCCCTGGTACAGCTCCAGTCCTGCACCGTGTAGTGCGTCGATGTCCAGTCTTGTACGGGCATATCCCATCGCCGCCATCATCTGTTTCAGTTTGAGCCTCGGCATTTGGATGTACCCTCCACACCGTAGTGTCTAGGACGTCGTCAGAATCCTTGGTATTGGCTGCTGGGCACCTACATAACCGGAATGCTCCGCTGCCTCTCGGTCTCACAGTCGCTTTCATTGGTTGGGACTCCACCAGAGATCAGAACCCCTTAGGAGGTCGTGTCGTTGGTTACCTTGTCCTGGTCACTTGGCGCCGGCCGGACGAACACACGAAAAACCTCCGACTACTGGTACTGGATAAGGTAGAGACATCTACAGGGAGAGGCACCGGATCATTTCCGAGTCATCAGAGGCAATTGGCGAAGCCTGCATCAGCACATGGCCTCTGGCAAACAACTGTCCTCATCACTCCAGGCATTCACCTTACCCCCGGTTGCTCTCGGACTGGTTCCGGCTCGTCTCTGTCTCTGTTCCTCTGTGGGACCTGGTCTGGAACCTCCCTCTGAGCTTTCTTGGATCACCGGGGTACTTGGACCCTGGAGCATCCTCGTGGGCATACAGGCCCTCAGAACCTCGATCGTTGAGGCAATTGGCGTAACAGCAGCATCGACCACCCAAGTATTGGGGTTGGTTTGCATCTTGTGTCTGCAAAGGCCATAGGTCGCAGCAGCATAGGTTTGATGAAGCAGCTCCACATTGAACAACTTGGCTCCCCATACCAGCTCGCCAACAGGGAAATCGCACAGAGGCAGCGAAGGTACCTCTTCCCGTCCACCTTCACCACCAGGAGTCCTCCTGGTAGACTGACGGTAGTGTGGGTGAACTCATCTCACTTGACATAGCTAAGTCTTGTGGTTGGCAAGGACACAGAGTAAGGGTAAGTTAGCGCCTTTCTCTAGCCAGGCTCCGAAGAACTGAAGTGCGTCAGCCAGATCGGCTCCACCTTTGTCTTCAGTGCTCTGTCGGCATTGATTGTCACAGTGCCCCTTCCCGCTGGTGGAGATAGAGGTGGGGCCTGTTGGCAGGGTTCATGCAACACCTGTGGGTTTCTGGATTAGGCTTATTTATTGAGCCTTAAAATACAGCACACAAAAACAAAACGGCTTCTTTTCAGCATACAAAAAACAAAACACCTTATTTTCAGCATACAAAAACACAGACAGTTCCTAACAGGCATTTTGAAAGAACAGACCTTATAGCAGTAAATATCTTCAGCGTTCAGTCCTATCTCTTGACAGCCACCCCTCATGTTGTGCATCCTGGGTTTATTTTAATACACCTTGATTATGCAGCTGGACAAACTATTGTAGGAGATTCCCAGCTGGAAAGTTAACCTCCTCACTGCTGCACTACTGCCCATACCTACACATACGTCTGAGGCATATAATGGTGACGTTCATTCACCCTGTCACGGGCATACTGGGACAGGGTGTGACTCTGACTTTTGGCTGAGCCGTCACATTGCTTGGTTGGGGGCCCTGGCTTAAGCGCCAGACCCTTGCAGAACTTTGCAAAAGGTGTGCAGCTTTTCTGCAAGCCACCCCTGCAGTCCCATTCGCGCGGAACGCCATTTTAGGTGTGTGTAACTCACGTGGGCATTCCCAGGCAGGGGAACCTCCATTTTGCGCACAGTTCTTTCTCTGAGCCACAGGAGTTGCGATTCCAGCAGGAATCTGTTCCCTGTAGGTCTCCCACAGACATGGAAAACAGAAAAACAGCACACAACGCACATAGTGAAGTATGTTTAAAATAAATTAGATTAAAGATAATAATCTGGTACATCAATTCAGATATTATAAGTAATTCCATGTTTAGAGTCATGGATTACCAGACACAGGATGTAACAGGAACAGTCTCAATTCGCATCCTCTGATGGTCTCAATCAACGGCTTCTGGGACGTGTGGTTCTCTCTCGGTTAGGTGGCTGCTCCACGAGTGGCACTATCAGTCCTCCTGATTGAACCTGTCCCCTCTGATGTCCTGCCCCATGAACTCGGGATGGTAAAAAAGTCAAATTCTCTGGTTAGGGGTACAGTAGTCCCTTAGAGGCACTCTCAGTGTGTAAATGTAACCTTTGGAGACAAGCCGGTCGGATCATATTCTCAGGGCTCTATAACTTCGCACATGTAATGCGAGTAGCTAGCCATAGTAAGGCATAAGGAGAAACCATTCAGGCTCATATACATGCGCACTGTTAGCTGTCAGCTGCTTGGTGTATATACCGGCAGAAAGCCACGCAGGGTAACAGACAGAGACAGGGATAAAATAAGCCCCATATCAGCAGCATGCTGTGTGAGAGCCTAGGGGTTACCTGACACGCTTGCAAATGACGTAATCCTATGTGTTTCATAGTGCTAGGCTACTCTTTCAGGGATCCGTTTTACCCATTGTGGTTCTTTAGCAGTTGCAGCGCTTCCATCTGCTGTAAGCTCCAAATCTATGGAGCAATCTCCACATAGAATTTCTTCCTCTCCTTGAAGTAGATTACACACCAGGCAGGAGTATATGCAAACAGGAACGGCCTTATTGGGTCAGCACACAGACACATCAGTGGTCTGCCCAATACATTCTCTCTGATCAGTTACCCAGCTGGAAGATTGTTCCTGGACAACCACTATGACCCAAGTGCACCGCAGCTGTCCAACTCTTCCGAACCCCTCTATAGGAGTCAGTTATAGGTGCACACTCACTGTCCTCAAGGGGAAGAGGAACAGCGAAGGCCCCAATCTTCAGCCCTCTGCTGTGTGACGCCTCTCTCAGTGGGGAGTGGAAACACCTACAGAGTTTGGGCTGCAATCCCTTAAGTACAGCCAGGAGGAGGGCACTAGGTCTGATCCCTGATTGGGTTACTCAGGCCTAGTTGACACCGCCTCCACCCATCACTCAAGGGCAGTGCAGGGAGTGGGAGAAAACCATAATACTACTGAAACCTTCTTAACAGGACTTACTGCCAGGAGGCAGACTGGTAGCCAGAAAAAACAGTCCTGGCTACATATTTAAAATGTTTTATCAGGAAGTAACATACAGATTTACCTCTCATTTCGTGTAGTACCTTGGCATAGAGTTTGGGGTTTATTTGAGATTATACTGTACGTATGTGAGGGGAGTTAGTGTGTGAGGATGTGGCGGACAGCCTGTAGAGTGAGGTCAGACAATAGTCCACATGTGCAGTTTCAGGGGTAAACCAAATATTGAGTGGTTTTAACTTCCCACAACACAAATAAACATTGTGGGGCACACTCGGTCCTTTAAGAGAGCGCAAGGAAACGAAAGACTCATAACAAAGAGACAGACTAACTCCCCAAGATGGAGAGAGCTTGCTAAACACTCCAACACCCCATTCTCTCGGTCTCGTGTGGCTTTGTTCAGTTTCCAAGGAGGACCGACCTAACGATTACAGCGAGACAGGCGCCGGCGGACGCCGCAATCATGGAAGAAATATCAGAAGTTGCGTGACTGTGTCGTTGCGTGTGGGTATGCTTCGCGTCCTCTTTCGAGGCCGCGAGAGGGGTAGAACATAGAACCGTCCATCGGGAGAGATGTACGCTAATGCCGCAGCCAGCTTCGTATGTTAGGTACTGGATGTCATAGCCAACAGGACAGCTAGCAACCATTTAGGCCCCCTTATTACAAGGTCTGGTTGCGTAGCGGGGGGTCTTTTAAAAATGTATTGGGGGGGTCTTTTAAAAATGTATTGTGTCTTTTTTTTTAAATGTATTGGGTGTCTTTTTTTTTAAATGTATTGAGGCGGTGGGGGTCTTTTAAAAATGTATTGGCGGGGCGGGGTATTTTTATTATGTATTGCGGGGTGGAGTTACATGTATTTAGAGGGGTGGGTTTTTTTGGTATGTATTTTGTGGGGGGGGATTGAGTGATAGGGGGGTAATTGACAGAAGGTGGGAGCGAGTAAGAGGAGAGAGGGGGAGTGAGTGAGGAAAAGAGGGAGTAAGAGTGAGATGCAGGGGAGATAAATACATGCGAGGCGGGAGGGGGGAGAGTGGGTGAGACAGAGGAGAGAGAAATACATGCGAGGCGGGAGAGGGGAGAGTGGGTGAGACAGAGGAGAGATAAATACATGCGAGGCGGGAGGGGGGAGAGTGGGTGAGACAGAGGAGAGATAAATACATGCGATTGTTTTGCCTTCCTCTGTCATAAGTAATTATAGATATAGATAAAGTACTGTGTCTAAATTTAGCATAGTTGAACTTGATGGACCTATGTCTTTTTCAACCTCATCTACTATTTAACTATGTAACTATGACTGCCACGTGGACAGGGAGAGGAAAGAAATCTGGACAGGTAAAGCCTCAAAGGAGGGAAAAGCAAGAGAGGGAGGAATGAAAAAGTTTTCGGAATGGCAGAGAGAGGAGAGCAGAAGCCCCACCCTCCAACCCTGCAATCAGGGCATGGAGTGTGGGAGATAGAAGCCACCGTAAGAGAGGGCGCTTCCAGAGCAAGATCAGACTGAGTGAGCCAGGTCTCAGTTATAGCAATAGGAGCAGAGAGTGAGAGAGTTATTAAGTTACTTTGGTCCGACATGGGATAGATCTTTTGACCAATTGGCTAACTTTGGTCCTACTGTATATGGGACTGACCCATTACCCATACACATAAAACATATCACTGTTCTGTCAAGTTATCATAGATTGCACATTTTTTCCCTGACTACTCATTCCTCATGTCTACTGTATGTTGCAGGCTCCTGACCTTGGATATTGTATCCTCTGAAAATTGTTCTCTTCTGGTTGCATTTGGTACTCCAAATGGAATAATATCCGCAAATCTCTGTATCTCGTGAATCACTGCATCCATATAAGGCATCTTGCTCCGATCATCCACCGATGGAAAGCGGCTCTGACCAATCACGTGGTCTATCCCTCCTGGACTTTTCCTGTAGGAAGGTATTAAAACAGAGAGATTACGTGTGTTCAGGCCCCTTTTTACTAAACACTCTTTCAATTATACACTTACGGCACTGGAAGACATCATACAGGTAATTCAAGCCAATGGGTGCCAGAAGGTTCTTAATGCAATAGACTTTTTAGTAAATATGTCTCAAAGTAAGTGATCCACAAAGCTCTTATAACGAGTATTGTGAAGATCAGTGTGTGAATGCCATTCAGTTATTTGGCTATAAAATGTCTTCCCACATTGGAGGTGTTTTACTGTATGTAAAAAACTGCTTAGTAAACATCGTATAGTTCTGCCTGAAGAGTAATGTAGTGTAGTAATACTTACTTTCAATGTCTGGGTATTTGAGAAGGATGAGGAAGCTGTTATTCAATGTTGTGCTTGTGGTTTCCGTCCCAGCCATGAACGGTCCAGCACAGTCCCAATAAGTTATCAAAGTGGAATTCAGTATTTGGGTTGTGTTTCTCCTGTGGATATTTACGGGTGAAATAGCATAGCAGAGCAACATAATATCTGACATTGAAAATATATATATTTATTTTTTTTGAATCGAACCTTATTGTCACAATAACCCCGGTAATAACCCATGTAATTGCCTTAACCCCTGCTAAAACAACTTCAATAAAAAGCCTGTATTGGTCTGAGGAATCCACATGGAGCTGGTTAATTGCAGCTACAGATAATTAACTATGTCATTATTAATTATAATTGCTATGTACAGTATATTAAATCATACATCATGTTCATTTTTTATATATATATACGTTATGATATATATATTATTATATCCTTGACCAGGGATTAATCCGATTGCCAATTCTTGGAGTCAGGAAGGAATTAATTTTTCCCCATATGGCGTTTTTTTGTTTGCCTTCCTCTGGATCAATAAGTAAGTTAGATATAGAATAAAGTATCTGTTGTCTAAATTTAGCATAGGTTGAACTTGATGGACGTACGTTTTTTTCAACCTCTCTACTATGTAACTATGTAACTATGTACTATTATCAACAAAAGTTCATCTTTGACATTAATGTATATTTATACAGCATTATAGGAGTTAACTCAGATTTAGAGTACTCATCTGTTATCTATCATGCAATTTTATTTTACCTGTCTATTGATTGGCTATTCAATCTTAAAATTATGTATGTATGACCCATGCAAGTAACCCCTGACGAAGTCTTTCAAGACGAAACGCGTAAGGGGTGTTTCGTGGACCATAGTGTGCCAACTTGTCCAGTATTTTATTAATTGCTGCTATATCTCACATACGGGAACGCAAGTTATTTCCATATTATGCCTTCATTGAGAAGGTAGCTGAAGCCGAGTCCCTATTGGGGGAATACAAGCCAATCCGGAGAGCCCAGTGCGTCACAAGTGTCTCGAGGTACTGCAACTAGAGACTTAGCTAAGGCCCCTCCTCAGTCAGCGCGCCCGCCACTGCAGACAGGCGGGGCACTGACAGACACAACTGCGATATCGGTCTGTAGGGAGCGGAGCGGGAGCCGAGCGGGAGGGGGCAGGAGGGAGGGGGGCGGGAGTGGGAGGAAGGGGGGCAGGATCTGATCGTGGTGCCGTCCCCCCCCCACACATCATACACACACACACAACATACAACACACACAACTACACACACATACATACATATACACCACCCCCACTTTAACCTGCAGCTCCTTCTCTGCTCCCCACCCAAGGCGCGCCTCCCATCTAGCTCCTTCCCTCCCCTCCTCCCCATTGCTGACTCGTGACCATGTGACGCTCGCCGCACGGGAACACAATTCTATGTATCCCCTGCTGGCTGACGCGTCACAGACGTATTCAGTTGGGGCAGTGAGAGGGGACTGGACAGGATCGTGAGGCTAAACAGTATTAGTGAGTTGCGCTCACCGCGCCCGCGCCACCGGGCGCAGCGGGTCCCGCCCTACCTTAGTGGCGGAGGGATTGCAGTGGAAAGCGCTCCAGCGTACTATTACTTCCTACACGGAGAGAGCTGTAACATTCGCCGGTTCCAGTTTACCCCAGATCGATATCAGGAGTTGCTGCTGGAATCTTGCTGCTATGTGATGGCGTTTGAGTATTTACTCATACGTGCTCTTGGTCCTGTTAGTGTTGTGAGTTGTGCATTTTTACGTATCCAGTTCCATATAAATTTTGTAATCAACTACACCAGTGATTCCCAACCGGGCTCCGTGGAGGTCCATGGGTTCCGCCTGGCCACCCCAGCGGTTTCCTGGCTCTCCCGGCTCCCCGGCTCATCCTCCACAGGTTTCACGCTCTAGGTGCGCACGTGTGTACGTATGCGCGTGCCGCCTGGCTCTTCAACTCCCCCCGACCCGCACACAGCGCGCTCGTGGCGCGTGCCCGCATGCGCGTGGCACCGCCTACTGCCCATCCACAACCGCACGCTGCCGCCGCCGCTTGTAGTGGGAGGAGAGGGAGATGGGACATGCAAGGTGGGGTGATGTGAGGGAGATGGGACATGCAAGGGGGGGTTGATGGTGAGGGAATGGGCATGAAGGGGGGTGATGTGGACATGGAGGGGGTGTGATGTGAGGGAGATGGGACATGCAGGGGTTTATGTGAGGGAGATGGGGCATGCAGGGACGATGTTAGGAGATGGGACATGCAGGGGGACGATGATAGGGAGTGGGACATGCAGGGGGGTGATGTGAGGGAGATGCAGGGGGGGGTGTGATGTGAGGGAGATGGGACATGCAGGGGTGGGGGTGATGTGAGTTAGATAGGGCATGCAGGGGGATGATGTTAGGGAGATGGGACATGCAGGGGGACGATGTTAGGGAGATGGGACATGCAGGGGTGATGTGAGGGAGATGCTGGGTGTGTGATGTGAGGAGATGGGACATGCAGGGGGTGATGTGAGGGAGATGGGACATGCAGGGGGTGAGTGAGGGAGTGCAGGGGGGGGGGGGGTGTGGATGTGAGGAGGATATGGGCAGCAGCGAGGACGATGTTAGGGAGATGGGACATGCAGGGGACGATGTTAGGGAGATGGGACATGCAGGGGGGTGATGTGAGGAGATGCAGGGGGGGGTGATTTGAGGGAGATAGGACTGCAGGGGGTGATGTAGGGAGATGCAGGGGGGGGGTGTTTGATGTGAGGGAGGTGCGGGGGGGGTATGGATGAATGATTTTACGTGTGGCCCGATTAAAAAAAAAAATATATATGTATTGGGGGGTCTTTTATAAAATGTTGGGTGTCTTTTTTAAAAATGTATTGAGGCGGTTGAGATCTTTTACAAATGTGTTGGCGGGGCGGGGTATTTTTATTAGTATTGCGGGGTGGGTTACATGTATTTAGAGGCGTGAGGTTTTTTGGTTGTATTTTGTGGGGGGATTTGTGATAGTGGGTAAATACGAAGGCAGGACGAGTCGAGGAGAGAGGAGAGAGGGGAGTGCGTGAGGAAGAGGGAGTAAGAGTGAACCGGGGAGATAATACATGGAGGCGGGAGGGGGAGGAGAGTGGGTGAGACGAGAGAGAAAATACATGCGAGCGGGAGGGGGAGGAGAGTGGGTGAGACAGAGAGAGAGACCTACTGCGAGCGGGAGGGGGAGGAGAGTGGGTGAGACAGAGGAGAGAGAGGAGAGAGAAATACATGCGAGGCGGGAGGGGGAGGAGAGTGGGTGAGACAGAGGAGAGAGAAATACATGCGAGGCGGGAGGGGGAGGAGAGTGGGTGAGACAGAGGAGAGAGAAATACATGGGAAATAGAGATGGCTCGTGAGGGGTGAAATGAACCTAAGGCCGCGCTTATAGTGCCGGCGACGCCGACGTCAGGCTGCGGTTCCTAGAAAAATCAAATTGAAGTGACTTTCAGCGATCGCGACCAAGCCGCCGCGCCGTCCTGTCGCTCCTACTATAAGCGCACGCGAGGGCGTCAATACATTTGTTTTGACGCGACGTTGCCAGCACTATAAACGCAGCCTAATATGTGTCAGCCAGACAGGTGTTCCCCGAGGTTTTCCAAAATACTTCAAGGGTTCCTCCAAACAAAAAATGTTGGGAATCACTGTACAGCCCTATGGGTGCGCCTGTTTTTTGTTTGCATTTTCTATAGATATCTCAGAGGGAGGAGTGTTCCACCCCCCCCCCCCCCCCATATTTGTTCAGGCTGCAGAGACTCGGTTGGACAGTGTTGTGGGACTGGACTTTAATTTGTATTGTATAATTTTTTATTGGACATTTTATTTGATTTTTATTGTCATTGTTATGGTTATTTTCACTTGTGTCCTGAACAGCATTGGTCCAATAGATATTAGATTCACAGATCATCTATTTGGCTTCACTCATGTAGGTTAGATATTGGGAAGCGCTACAACCTGTTTTCTTTGTTCTTGTCCATATTATACAGTATGGGCATGATGTACCCACTGTACCAATGAATGGGTGAAGGGTGGGGGTAGTTACCTGGGGAGGGTGGTTAGGCCTCCTGGGTGGGTAGTGGCAGAGGGTGGGTTAACCCAGGGGAGTGCAAACATTTAGTGCGGCGCCCCTCTGTCTCTCTCCCTCCGGCTCTCGTGCCCCCCGCCTACCTTTATCCAAGTCAGATGACGCTGCGGGTTCATCTGACGTCACGTCACATGACCCGTGGCATCATTTGACGCATGTGATGTCACATGACGCCATGGCGTCAGATGATGCTGCGTTGCCATGGCGATGCATCACAGCTGGCTGAATCCCGGTAATTAAACAGTTGCAGAGGCCTCACGCGATCCCCTGGCATTTAATTTAAACTTCTGCAACTGCCCTTGCCCCAGTCTGCAAAATCTCCCACCCCCCTGGGGGTTGCGCCCCCCACTTTGTACACTGCTGGGTTAACCCCTTAATTACTTTTGCGGATATGAACCACTAAGGTGATTAAGGGGCTAGGTGACATTAGATAGTATTTTTCTGGCAACAGAGGACAGGGATCTGCAGTATCCTGACTAGGACACTCTTCATGATGCCAGGGTAAGTAGAATGGTTTTATTACTTTTTTTTTCTGCTGGCTAATGTTGTGTTTAATAATGGGCAAATAATCTATTAACCATATCTGGATAATAGTTATTTTGCCCATTACTCTACTGTATGTGTTTGGGGTGGAGGGGGGTGTATTTATTGAAATGTAGGACATGTTTTGGGTTTTTTTACATACAGAATTGGTACCGCAGGGCAGCGGGGTCCCATGGAGACCACCTGAGGGCCAACGGGTGCCATCCGAGGACCCCAGATGCCTACGGGTACCACCTGAGGACCCATTGGGGACACCTGTGGGGAAAACCAGGGGCCCCACCGCTAACACGTGGCGAAACGCGTAGAGTGGGAGTCTTACCTGAGCGGAGCTATCGGAAGAGAAGTCCCAGAAGGTCTAGCCCTCACCCAGCGATGGACCCGGATCTGACGTCAGACGCCGGGCTGTGCAGTGTTACAGCTGATCGGAGGCAGAGACAGACGAGTGGGAAGAGTTGCGGGTCGGTGAGCCAGCCAGCTGTAGACATCCTCATTTACACTATTGCAGTGTGACATACCCGTTTTTTATTGTTATATTGTGAGTACATTACTGTGATAAACTTTTTATACCTCGGTTGACCTGCGCTATGCCAGTTTCTTTCTCTTGTTGTTGGGCCATACCCTCCTGAGTACCTGATCCACCTAGTTGACAACTTTACCACTTTCTAACCATTGACTGTGTGAGTCAACCCTGCTGTTTTGACTCTTACATCCTGTAAGTAGTCATTCTATAAGAGCCAAGTCGTTTTTTCCACATTTTTTCCACATTGCTATTCTGCTGCACTTAAATTTATTTTTGTTTCTTCCCCATGCTCCTCCTGGATTTTGTATTTACTGCTGACCCGCAAGGACCACCTGAGGTCCACCAGCCCCCGTGGGAACCAGCCGAGAGCCCCCAGACACCAGTGGGGACCACCCATGGACCCCATTGGGGCCCACAGGGACACGCAGGTACCACCTGGAGGCCCACAGAGCTGAGCGGGGATCACCTGGAGGCCCCTAGACACCCATGGGCACCCCCTAGACACCCATCGGGACCACCGGGGACCACCGTCGGCCTGTAGTATTAATCCTGTGTGTAAATAAATAAATCATGTTTTTATGTGGGGGCAAAGGGGATGGGTGGGTTGTGTATTGATGTTTATTAAACATGTTAATGTTTATTGTGGGCCTAAGAGGTGGGTAGTAGGGCTGTTATGTGTATTGTTTTTTATTGTAGGTAGCAGGGTTGGGTGAAGGGGGTATTGTCCCCAAGGATGGGTGGTTAGGCCTACCGGGTGGATGGTGTGGGAGGGTGGGTGCGGGAGGGTGGGTTAACCCCTTAATTACTATAGCGGTTACATTAAGGTGATTAAGGGGTTAGGGGACATTAGATTGTTTTTTTTATTGTTCTGTATTTTTTGTAGCAATGGAGGACATGGACGGGATGAGGATGGCGTTCATCATGGCAGCCTGGCAGGTTTGAGTGCAAGATTTATTTACTTTATTTATGCTGCTTAAGGTATTTTAAATGAGCAAATGCACTATTATCCATATGTGGATAATAGTAATTTTGCCTATTTTTGTACTATATGGGTTAGGGGGCGGGTGTATTTATTTAAAAGGATTGTTTCTTTTTTGTGGGCACACCATTGTCAGCGCAGGCCAGCAGGGACCCCCAGACTCCCGCGGGGATCACCTGAAGGCCACGGACTCACGCGGGGATCACCCAACGTTGTATGGACTTTCGTGAGGCCTGTTGTGTGGATGGTGTGCCTGAAAAAAGGTAAACAAATTTTTTTTCTATGTCCAGCTTCTATTGCGCCTGCCATTAGCTTGTGCATTTTTCTGGCATGCTTTTAAAGCACGATTGACTTAGCGCTGTTTAGTGAATCCCGTGGACTGGCAAAAACCGGCGAGTTTGCCGTTTTTTGCCTGATCGCACAGATTTTTTTCACAGGCCAGGAAAAATGCCTTTTAAGACCGATAAAGCACTGTTATCACTGCTTAGTGAATCGCGCAGCAGCCTGTATCGGCCTTAAAAGCCAATTTGCACTCTTAAAAGCACTTATAACAGCTTAGTGCATAGCCCCCATGATGTCAAGAAAATGATGGTGAGGAGTAAAGTATTCAACCGTACAAATGAATGCGGGACAAGACCATGTCAGGACACAAGATGCAAAACCTGCGCAATGCTCCACACAGCTGGCACAATACAAATACCACACTGGAATCTGGAGTACAAAATCAGAGGAAGGTTCACCTGTTCCTCCAGCAATGTCGTGTACCTCATCATGTGCATTAAATGCACAGGGGGCTGCTACTACATAGGTGAAACGGGCAGGGGCTAAACAACATAATGAATCTGCATCGCCACAGCATCACACGCGGAACAAGAGACCGTCCTGTCGGCCAACATTTCTCTGACTCTGGCCGTAAGATGAACGATCTGAAGGATACTCAAAGGTAATCTTAGAACACAGAAAAAAAGACGGTTTCATGAAAACAAATTTATGCAACTGTTCGGGACAATTAGCAGTGGCCTAAACCGAGACCGAATTTTTATGAGTCACTACTGACACGAGAGAACTCTCTTCCCATCAGTGCTAAAGGCCATCTCTATACATACTGCGCTATATGTATGCACAAACAGCTGTCTCACACATACAAACACTCTATGTAATTCCATCCCTAAATACCAAGAGGGCAACATAGTATCTACACACACTTTTTTAGTAATGCAACACCCTCTCACATTTCCACACCTACCCACACCATTGATATACACACCCACTCCACACACACCTTTTATAAAGCTCTGTATACACTGTGGGCTCTTCATTAATTTATAAATACATACATACATACATACATACATACATACATACATACATACATACATACATACACACACACACTCTTACATTACTAACATTCAGGGACTATTTAACACCTCAAGTCATAAATCGCATCGTAGGAGGGATAAGCTCTGGTCACAGATAACATTCCAAAAGACACTGTTTTATTCAATGTAACACCGCCGGAAGAAGAGATCAGTTTATCTCGAAAGCTCGCACAAATAAAAGCATTTCGTTAGCCACAGAACGGTATTGTCTATTCATTTTTGATCTCTCTCTCTTTCTTTCTCTCTCTCTCTCTCTCTCTCTCTCTCTCTCTCTCTCTCTCT